>JZKD02S1592860.1:163662-183625 GCA_000966675.3 Picea glauca
TAAAATTCATACCATATTATTTTTATTTTTAACCAAATTTATCATTTATCCATTAAAAAAACCATAAATATTAAATTAGAGAATCAAATTATTTACAAAATAAAATAGTGAAACTTATACCATTTCATTTTTTTTATTTAATTATATTAAAAATTTTGATTTATCGATTAAAACAAATAAAAATTAAAAAAAATCTCTAACTTTTTTTTAAAACCGAAATATAAATTTGTATTCATTTAAAAGATGGTTAAGTTGAAGCTAATAAACTATAAATATATTTATAGAGTAACAACTGTAATCAATAGACCTTCCTCCAAAGAGGAGTTCCACCTGGCTTATTTAACATATTGAAACAAAATACAAACAACTTGAAAAAAAATTCAAATTCAATTAAAAAATGGACATTGCCTTGGTCTTCCTGCCCCTTGCCTAAATGATGGGATCTTGGGTCTTCAATCTCCACTAGATCACGATTCTAATGCACTGTTTCATCTTCCATTATCCTTGCTTGAAGTGAGTTCCTCATGCCATGATTATTAGAGGCAAAGGAAAGTGAGCCCATACATTGGGAAAGAACCAAGGAACGAAATATGTTACACTCAACCTCCAGGGAGTCAATTCATCATTTCTAAAGGAGGAGATTGATAATGTTAACATTGTGTGTGGCGCTAGCCTGTTGAAGCTCAGTAATTTTGGAGGAAATTAACATTAGTGCACTATTGTTGGTCTGGTTTATGTCTTCATGTCTGCAGAGAACTCGTCTGACCTCTTTAATGTCATTGTTTTCCATGATCGGCTGGGTTATTCCTTCCACATTTACAAGGTCAAGGAATGAACTATATGGGTGTGATAAGACTACCAGCCAATTAACCAAAATAAAAAACCTCAAACTAAAAGACCAATTTCCAAACCACTGAAAGAACTGAAACTCCAAATTTAACCTACTCTTATTGTTCCAAGTTGCAAATTCAAAGACACAAGAGAAAAAGAAACCTAGAGAGGAAATCCAAGAGACCAAGGCTTGCCTAGCCAAAGCACATGAAGTTACCAACATTGGAAGCCCAACTCAACACAAAATCACAACCCTTAGATAGCTCTAAACATAAATTTTCCCTTCAAAACTCTTCGCATCCACTCCAAAATGCACAATTATCCACTGGTAGAACATTGAATTCGTTGTCAATTTCCAAACCCAGCAAAACACAATTTGAATTGCCTAAGAAACATCCCAAGGTGGAGAGCAGAGTTGACATTGAACCCATATTTCATGCAAGAGTTCATACTTGTGCATTGATTTAACATGGATGAGGCCTACCAAACCATATGGGGATGAGGAGTAGGCCAACTCACATCATCCTTCGTATACATGTCCAACTATTTATTAATGATGCATGCATGTTATATGGAGTGCCAATTAATGTCCACTAGAAAATAAATTATGGGATTAAGTTATAACTTAACTGCCCAATGATATGCTTCTCCATTCATCTCCCTCTTGATGTGGTAGAACGAGACTTGATCGAAATGTGGTAAGATTCATTTTGTTTGAGAGATGATTGATTTTAATGTGTGCCCCCTGGGCTAGCTAGAGCAAACATTGCTTTGATAATTAACATTGATTCCCCAAATATTATCATAAACTTGAAACCTTCATCCTTTACCATGGAGAGATCACACCACAATGAATAAGCCTCAACTAAATTGTTTGAGACATTCCCAAGCCCCTAGGCATAATAAACAAGCTTGTTTCCTCCGAGATCATGAAGAATCTCTCCTACACCTACCACCCCTTAAAAAAAACCTTTAACTTAATATTGACATATTTACTTGACTTAACAAATCAAATTTGAGAAGAAAATAAAATTAACATTCATAATGAATTGACCTTTTTATCATAACAAAGAGGCTACAATGCCAAAGTCCCTTTTTTATTATTTAAATAAAAATAATAATGGACTCTTATATTAAGTATCACAAAATATAATTGTAACCAATTACGTTAATGGACAAAATAATAATTGCATAGTCATTTCTAAAAGCATATTTATTATTTTTCGTGCAACAATATATCTCTTTTAGATTAAGAATATCAATTTACAAAACTTTATAGTAAGGCCATCATATCACATCATTATATATACAAAGGGCTAGGAAATATCCTAATTAAACAAGGGTTGCATGGCAACGTAGTCCCTGTCGGGTTGAATTGGGAATAAATGCACAGGTATGGAGGCCCGAAGTAACCATGGGCCGTTGATCTTGAAAGAGATTAGGGAGCATTGATCCCCGTATCATACCCAAAATTCGTCGATTCGATAGTTTGGGAGATTTGGCATGAGGTAAGTTGATAATGGTCGGAGCTCGTCATTTGATTTCATCGTCACTTTTCACTAATAAACACTAAACAGATCTGAAATGAATTTTTGATGTTTCCCACTTAGAACACTCACATAGATGATCTGTGGGATAAACAATAGGGCAAGAATTTGGCCTTTATGGACCTCTACTACAGGAATGGAACCAACACATAGCACAACTTCTCAAGGCTTTTGTTGTTCCTGAGATTGATTCTTACATAACTAAACAATGTTTAGTCTGTTTATATGACCACCGAACGAGGATTGACTTGAAACCAATTTCACTCAGATTACGCTACTTGTGTGCCCAACTTTAGCGTGTGGTTAACTTACCACACAATCGTAATCGTAATAAATACAAGCTACTTTTACAGTGCCATATTCTTTGATTGGGATTTCCTTCGCCGGTTTTATCAAATTTCTATCAGCATATGTGACATGAAATGCCATATTCCTTAGCATTTAATGTAGGGGTTCTTAATAATAGGGGTTGCTCTACAATAATGTAGTTTCAACTTCCAATTCTGATCTGAAAGTGTCGAAATGGAAGGGTTGACGAGGTGGGTTTTAATGGCTTTAATGATTTTCCAGTTATTTTGTGTTGGCATGGCGTGGACTGACCAGATCAATGGCAGAGTCTTGTGTGATGTGTGTGTTTTATACTGCTTCTAAGATGTAACTTTAAGTGAAATTTATGATAAGATAATACAAAGGCAATATCTCGTTAGTTGAGTCGTAAATTTAATTTAAGTGATGTATAAATGATTGACAAAACTGTTAAAATAAAGCAAGGTATGAATTACACTCATTTGCAGTAGTAGAAAAAATGAATATATGCCCTTGACAGATGATTAAGAATGCAACAATTTACACAGATCAGAGGTCTTGTTTTTACTCATAGTAAGAACATAGGAAAAATTGTAAATGAATGGACTTCTGATGTATTAAGATCACAGTAGATGTATTACTAAATTGTAATTATTTAGTCTTGAAGCAGTACAGAAGGAAGCTAATATGAAGAGGAAATGGAAACACGGGGAAAACACATAACTCAAATTAAAGGAGACTTAGAATCTATGTCTTCTCTTGTATTAATATTCAATAAATTTTATGTTTTACATTCAGCCAGAAGAAGCTTGGAAAAGATCTAAGATCTATGTATTTATACACAAATTGTCTAAACTAGAAGTAGTTAGAATTTCCACAATATCTGCTCTAAATATAGAATACAATCCAAATTGAAAAACAGAACGCAGATTTTGTTGAGTTATAGCTTGATGTGTTGGCGCTTCATAAGCTCCTTTATTTTCTCCTGGATGTGCTTTCTTTTGTCTGTTCATTGAACTGGGTACACATTTCCATCAATGCTATCACAAATCTTGAGGGTTCAATGTTCTTGTTCAATTCGAAGGAAAATACCTTCTTGTGTACTAGTGGTAGCTTCTCCTGGATCTTCATTACTACCTGGGCTGTAATTTGGTGTTGCAAACTAGGTTTTACCAACAACTCGTTGATCTTGAGCAAATCAATCTGGTTCATTTGTTGAATGATAGATTGTATACTTTCCTTATTCTTTCTGAAGCTTTCTTTATTATTTTCTATGTCGATTTGTGTGAGTGTCTCAAAGATATCATTACCTTTGAATTCAACAAATTATGTCTCTACAATAGACAGGGTATTCAGACAAGAGTCCTTTGCCTCCCTGGCAAGCTTCTTGCTTTCTTCTAGGTTCGTCTCCCAAACTTTCAAGGCCATTTCACCTTTTACCTGTTTATATTGTGAAAAGGGGGCGAGACCAAGAATATTGTCTTTCTAAATGCATACAATGAATTCTTGAAATTTGGATCTAGCCATACATGCATTGTTTACCTTCTCATAAATACTTTTCAGAGAATTATTTATTTCCTTATAGTATTTCTAAATAGTATTCATTTTTTGATATAGATCCTATTGGACAGCTTCCAGCTTTTCACTAATTTCATATGCTTGTTTTTGGAATGCAGTATTATCTGTCTTTGTCTTCTCCAGTGAAGTTATTCTTGTCTACAACTATTCTATTGAATTGCCTCGCTGAGTAATCATGGAATTACTAATATGTAAATTATGGACACTCATCTCCAGTTTTTCCTGTAGTTGCTTCATGTGTTGTTGATAAGCCAACCCGATTTTCTCTATGTCATAATTCATTCTGCTCCTGATAATCTGTTATGTGCTTTGCATTTCATTTTGCAACTGTTCAACCAAAAGAGACTTTTCTTGCAGTTGCTTTGTAAGATTACCCACTGACCATTGGTTGGCAATGGCAAAGGATCCTAGTGAATCTGCAATCTCTTTGGAAAATTCAGGGTTATTTTGTTCATGTCCATCATATACTATTATGTGTCTCTTGGTGGTCACTCCTTCCTTCTAGTGAGATTATTTTCTAATGATAGCTTTTACTTTCTTATTGAAAAACAAACTTGATGGGGGAATCTCTTCGGGAAAGATGGGAGTGAGTTCGTCTAGATGGACGACTTCAGAACTGGGAAGCTCAAAGCTGGTTGATAAAGGAGTTACTGAGGGAATAGGGGAAATATGTGCAGTAGACTTTTCTGGACTATTAACACTGGGAGTAACAGTGGTAGTAAATGGTGATGAAGGGGGAAAAGCATGACCATGTTTCATGAAGGCTTCAAGGGAAGATAATAACTATTGATCATTTAGGCCTAGCATTAATGCTTTTATCTGTTTAAATAATGCATCTATATTGTTCAATACTTCTTCAGTTTTTTCCTCAATGGAGCTACTTGATTGTGGTTATGTGGATCTAGTTTCATGTGAAGATGGAATGGGATTTGACTCTCCTTGCAAAATCTTAGGCAAGTTGTTCCTTCTGTGCTTTTGAAAGCTGAGGAAACTAGCTTGTTGGTCTAGAGGCAGAGTCTGAAATTTGTTTTGGACTTCATAGGATCTATCTCCTCGGAAAACATTGTCATAACGAGAGTCTTCATGTATATATCTTTTCATGTTGAATTGTGCCAAATGATTCTCTACCATCCTATGAGGATCATGTCTTTTGAATTCAATTTCAACTAATTTGACATCTTCCAAGGCTGCAACCTCGACTTTTGAATGACCAAAATATAACAATGCAAACATGCCAACTTGTATGGGAAAAGTTGGCCATACCTTTTTCTGAGCCACTTTCAAGTCCTTGGTGATTCCTCCTGCCACTGTTTGGTATGCCACTTCTCTGCAGACCATCCTATCAGGAAAGAATTTTGGAAGGGCATGGGGAGAAATGAAGCAGTCAAACACTCTAATGTAAGAGAAGTTCTCTTCAATGTACCAATCTGCAATTGTGCCTATGTTCCCCATAATGTGCTCTGAAATCCTGGGCGAAGGGTGACCATAGATAGCTACATGAATGGGTACCACTACATTGTGACAGATCTCATAAAATAAATCTTTATCATTTTCTTCCCATAGTTTGGAGTGGTAGAAATGTATAGGCTCGGAACTAGCCGGGGTCCAGCTCCAATTCATCAGGGTAAATGGAGTCATGAAGCAAATGGAATCCATGATGTAGGCGGACATGTAAAAAGGAGCATGTTTCCCTTTTGATTTCAATGATTTTTACTTGACAACCTCCTTAGCTAGGTTATCCGACAACATTTTTTCCCAATTGAAAGTATAGCCTTCAACCACTTCATTGATTATAGACAGCCATTCAACTATGAAATGTGCAAGGTTTTTCCTTCCAAATAATCGGCAGAGCATCATGGCAATGTATAAAATGTGAGAATCTAAAGATGTTGTGGAATATATACCATGTGCATCGGATTTAAACTTGGTTGGATTTCCCCACCAGGTCTTGATTATGTCATGACCAGTTTTTCCATATTGAATGCATTCTCTCCTTTCAAAATCCAGAATAAGTGATGCATTATATGTGTATTTGGGTGCGGAATACAGTTTATACATTACTTGTATGTCCTCCGGACGAAAGGAGCCAATGTAAGTGTTCTGGTAACTAATAATGCTTCTGGTTTGAATATCAACGTGCTCCAGAGCCCAGCTTATCATGTCATTGTAGGGTATAATCTTTGGTCGAGCAACAATCCTGTGCAATTGAGACTGAGCTACCAATCTGAGCTTGGTTATGAACGACTTGTCTTCTTCTTCCGCTAAATCGTCCGGACAGAGAAGAATCTCATGCTCCAAGATATCGTAGACCTGTTTCCAAGACTTGATGGCGTCTGTAATTCGTGAAGTGGTGTCCGAGAGAATATCTTTGTTTGGGTTGGAATCATTTGTTGATGCATCTTGCTTCTTCCCTGGTTTACGTGGTGCCATAATTCTTAGAGAAATGAAATTAACCTTACTGTGATAAGAGAAGTTTGTAAGCTCTCAATTGCTGAATGAAAAACTCTAATTTCAAATGGTAGAATGACTTGAGATTCAAAATGTGTTTATTCATAAAGTCTATCAATCTTTGTATGGATCTGTTGACAAGGTGATTATTAAAAATCTATGGAATTTATTAACTAGCGATTGCGATATTTACCAAAATCTTTAACTTTATCCAGTTATAAATGTCACTAATACTTTGGCGGTTTGTCGTTCACAAGTTTTGAATGTAAGACAACAGAAATATCTGGAAGGCAGAATTGTCAAAGCAACTAATCACTAACTAATCACTCTTATGTTTTAATTAATCATGATTTAAAAATCATTTAACCCTAAGTACTTGGAACTTCGGTATTCAGGGGTTATGAATGAAGGATGATAGAAATCCTCCGAAGGAGGAATTCCCGAAGTAAAAATTTGAACCATTATAGGTATTTTGGGGCTTCGGAACCCCGGAGGTCCGGGAGTTCATTTTCTTAAATGTGTAGCTCATACTTCGACACTTTGGAATTTGGGAGTTTTGGATGTAGCACAATAGAAATCTCCCGAAGGCCGAATTTGCGGAGTGATTAGTTAATAGTTAATAATTATTAATTAAAATTGTTAAATTTTTTATTATCCTTTTGAAATATTTTTATTTGTTATGATATCAAATGCTTCGGCACTTTGATAGTTCGGTGGTCCTGAACCCATTATTTGTTCTATTTTTCGAAGGGAAATATCCCGGAGTGATGTGGCAGTGATGAAGCCATTTTTAGTGACGTGTCAAGAAAGGATGGGTGACATGTTTCACTTGAAAATGTGCGAATAAGATGACACGAATGTTAAAAACAAGTGCCATGTGCCANGACTTAGAATCTTTGTCTTCTCTTGTATTAATATTCAATAAATTTTATGTTTTACATTCAGCCAGAAGAAGCTTGGAAAATATCTAAGATCTATGTATTTATACACAAATTGTCTAAACTAGAAGTAGTTAGAATTTCCACAATATCTGCTCTAAATATATAATACAATCCAAATTGAAAAACAGAACGCAGATTTTGTTGAGTTATAGCTTGATGTGTTGGCGCTTCATAAGCTCCTTTATTTTCTCCTGGATGTGCTTGCTTTTGTCTGTTCATTGAACTGGGTACACATTTCCATCAATGCTATCACAAATCTTGAAGGTTCAATGTTCTCGTTCAATTCGAAGGAAAATACCTTCTTGTGTACTAGTGGTAGCTTCTCCTGGATCTTCATTACTACCTGGGTTGTAATTTGGTGTTGCAAACTAGGTTTTACCAACAACTCGTTGATCTTGAGCAAATCAATCTGGTTCATTTGTTGAATGATAGATTGTATACTTTCCTTATTCTTTCTGAAGCTTTCTTTATTATTTTCTATGTCGATTTGTGTGAGTGTCTCAAAGATATCATTACCTTTGAATTCAACAAATTATGTCTCTACAATAGACAGGGTATTCAGACAAGAGTCCTTTGCCTCCCTGGCAAGCTTCTTGCTTTCTTCTAGGTTCGTCTCCCAAACTTTCAAGGCCATTTCACCTTTTACCTGTTTATATTGTGAAAAGGGGGCGAGACCAAGAATATTGTCTTTCTAAATGCATACAATGAATTCTTGAAATTTGGATCTAGCCATACATGCATTGTTTACCTTCTCATAAATACTTTTCAGAGAATTATTTATTTCCTTATAGTATTTCTAAATAGTATTCATTTTTTGATATAGATCCTATTGGACAGCTTCCAGCTTTTCACTAATTTCATATGCTTGTTTTTGGAATGCAGTATTATCTGTCTTTGTCTTCTCCAGTGAAGTTATTCTTGTCTACAACTATTCTATTGAATTGCCTCGCTGAGTAATCATGGAATTACTAATATGTAAATTATGGACACTCATCTCCAGTTTTTCCTGTAGTTGCTTCATGTGTTGTTGATAAGCCAACCCGATTTTCTCTATGTCATAATTCATTCTGCTCCTGATAATCTGTTATGTGCTTTGCATTTCATTTTGCAACTGTTCAACCAAAAGAGACTTTTCTTGCAGTTGCTTTGTAAGATTACCCACTGACCATTGGTTGGCAATGGCAAAGGATCCTAGTGAATCTGCAATCTCTTTGGAAAATTCAGGGTTATTTTGTTCATGTCCATCATATACTATTATGTGTCTCTTGGTGGTCACTCCTTCCTTCTAGTGAGATTATTTTCTAATGATAGCTTTTACTTTCTTATTGAAAAACAAACTTGATGGGGGAATCTCTTCGGGAAAGATGGGAGTGAGTTCGTCTAGATGGACGACTTCAGAACTGGGAAGCTCAAAGCTGGTTGATAAAGGAGTTACTGAGGGAATAGGGGAAATATGTGCAGTAGACTTTTCTGGACTATTAACACTGGGAGTAACAGTGGTAGTAAATGGTGATGAAGGGGGAAAAGCATGACCATGTTTCATGAAGGCTTCAAGGGAAGATAATAACTATTGATCATTTAGGCCTAGCATTAATGCTTTTATCTGTTTAAATAATGCATCTATATTGTTCAATACTTCTTCAGTTTTTTCCTCAATGGAGCTACTTGATTGTGGTTATGTGGATCTAGTTTCATGTGAAGATGGAATGGGATTTGACTCTCCTTGCAAAATCTTAGGCAAGTTGTTCCTTCTGTGCTTTTGAAAGCTGAGGAAACTAGCTTGTTGGTCTAGAGGCAGAGTCTGAAATTTGTTTTGGACTTCATAGGATCTATCTCCTCGGAAAACATTGTCATAACGAGAGTCTTCATGTATATATCTTTTCATGTTGAATTGTGCCAAATGATTCTCTACCATCCTATGAGGATCATGTCTTTTGAATTCAATTTCAACTAATTTGACATCTTCCAAGGCTGCAACCTCGACTTTTGAATGACCAAAATATAACAATGCAAACATGCCAACTTGTATGGGAAAAGTTGGCCATACCTTTTTCTGAGCCACTTTCAAGTCCTTGGTGATTCCTCCTGCCACTGTTTGGTATGCCACTTCTCTGCAGACCATCCTATCAGGAAAGAATTTTGGAAGGGCATGGGGAGAAATGAAGCAGTCAAACACTCTAATGTAAGAGAAGTTCTCTTCAATGTACCAATCTGCAATTGTGCCTATGTTCCCCATAATGTGCTCTGAAATCCTGGGCGAAGGGTGACCATAGATAGCTACATGAATGGGTACCACTACATTGTGACAGATCTCATAAAATAAATCTTTATCATTTTCTTCCCATAGTTTGGAGTGGTAGAAATGTATAGGCTCGGAACTAGCCGGGGTCCAGCTCCAATTCATCAGGGTAAATGGAGTCATGAAGCAAATGGAATCCATGATGTAGGCGGACATGTAAAAAGGAGCATGTTTCCCTTTTGATTTCAATGATTTTTACTTGACAACCTCCTTAGCTAGGTTATCCGACAACATTTTTTCCCAATTGAAAGTATAGCCTTCAACCACTTCATTGATTATAGACAGCCATTCAACTATGAAATGTGCAAGGTTTTTCCTTCCAAATAATCGGCAGAGCATCATGGCAATGTATAAAATGTGAGAATCTAAAGATGTTGTGGAATATATACCATGTGCATCGGATTTAAACTTGGTTGGATTTCCCCACCAGGTCTTGATTATGTCATGACCAGTTTTTCCATATTGAATGCATTCTCTCCTTTCAAAATCCAGAATAAGTGATGCATTATATGTGTATTTGGGTGCGGAATACAGTTTATACATTACTTGTATGTCCTCCGGACGAAAGGAGCCAATGTAAGTGTTCTGGTAACTAATAATGCTTCTGGTTTGAATATCAACGTGCTCCAGAGCCCAGCTTATCATGTCATTGTAGGGTATAATCTTTGGTCGAGCAACAATCCTGTGCAATTGAGACTGAGCTACCAATCTGAGCTTGGTTATGAACGACTTGTCTTCTTCTTCCGCTAAATCGTCCGGACAGAGAAGAATCTCATGCTCCAAGATATCGTAGACCTGTTTCCAAGACTTGATGGCGTCTGTAATTCGTGAAGTGGTGTCCGAGAGAATATCTTTGTTTGGGTTGGAATCATTTGTTGATGCATCTTGCTTCTTCCCTGGTTTACGTGGTGCCATAATTCTTAGAGAAATGAAATTAACCTTACTGTGATAAGAGAAGTTTGTAAGCTCTCAATTGCTGAATGAAAAACTCTAATTTCAAATGGTAGAATGACTTGAGATTCAAAATGTGTTTATTCATAAAGTCTATCAATCTTTGTATGGATCTGTTGACAAGGTGATTATTAAAAATCTATGGAATTTATTAACTAGCGATTGCGATATTTACCAAAATCTTTAACTTTATCCAGTTATAAATGTCACTAATACTTTGGCGGTTTGTCGTTCACAAGTTTTGAATGTAAGACAACAGAAATATCTGGAAGGCAGAATTGTCAAAGCAACTAATCACTAACTAATCACTCTTATGTTTTAATTAATCATGATTTAAAAATCATTTAACCCTAAGTACTTGGAACTTCGGTATTCAGGGGTTATGAATGAAGGATGATAGAAATCCTCCGAAGGAGGAATTCCCGAAGTAAAAATTTGAACCATTATAGGTATTTTGGGGCTTCGGAACCCCGGAGGTCCGGGAGTTCATTTTCTTAAATGTGTAGCTCATACTTCGACACTTTGGAATTTGGGAGTTTTGGATGTAGCACAATAGAAATCTCCCGAAGGCCGAATTTGCGGAGTGATTAGTTAATAGTTAATAATTATTAATTAAAATTGTTAAATTTTTTATTATCCTTTTGAAATATTTTTATTTGTTATGATATCAAATGCTTCGGCACTTTGATAGTTCGGTGGTCCTGAACCCATTATTTGTTCTATTTTTCGAAGGGAAATATCCCGGAGTGATGTGGCAGTGATGAAGCCATTTTTAGTGACGTGTCAAGAAAGGATGGGTGACATGTTTCACTTGAAAATGTGCGAATAAGATGACACGAATGTTAAAAACAAGTGCCATGTGCCATCCCAAGAAAAAATTTAATGACACGTGTCCTATAACTCATATGTAGACCCTTTTAAAGATTAACATGAGGAACTATAATCGGGACTTAGGAGCTTTTTAGATTTGGGGTTTTGTTGTTTAGATGCCTTGAAACTTCCAAAGCACGAAGGCCCGAAGTGACCGTTGAAGGTTTTCTTTTAAAATTCGGGCAGCTTTATAATCCAGAGAACACGAGAGTTGTTTGATCAAATTTAATGCAACTCATCAACGAATGATATTGTAAGCGCCTTATTAATACATAATGATCATAGATTTATTTAATTGAAAAGCAATTCCCTAAGTTTTTTTGGTGAAATTTTATTTTTAAGAGGTAAAAACAAAAGATTTTAAAATTTAAAAGTTTAAAATTCTAAAGTGTTCTAACAGCTTCAATTATCTTACAAGATGAAGAAGATATTCTAAGATTGGGCACTCGGGGTGTCATCCTTAGACATATCAGTCAACTGTCCATTTAGGTTACAAAGAATCATTTTTACAAGATGAGGTCCATATGTGGAAATGGTGATGGAAGATGCTTTGGAAGACCCAAAGTCTAGCATAAAACTAACACCTATATGTGGCTTCAGATCAATGGCTCCTACACATTCGGAGTTTCAAAATCGCGTGGGTTTTAAGAACAAGCGGGGACTTGTGAAGTCCCAAATAGCCAAAGTGTTGCAGATCCAAATGCCCGAAGTGCCTTGTCACTTCGGGCCTGTACCACTCCAGGATTTTTCAATCCAAAACAGGACGAAATCACCAAACACCGAAGATTCAGAGTCAATAACTCCCAAGATACTTAATGATAAGATACATTAATCTTGGGTTAATTAGAAATAAACATGGTTAACGAACTCTGGGCCCATACCACTCCAGGAGTTATACAAACTCTACATACAGAAACTCCCGAAGGGTGAAGTGCCAGAGGAATGTGGTACTCATCCGCGAAGGACACGTGGCATCCATCAGTAAAGTGTTATCGGATTAATCATTAAATGTAGACATAAACATATCTCCCTAGATTCCACAGGAAACTAGAACAAAATAGAACAGAATGCACACTTCGCCTTAAACTTCATCATCATATGAACTAGTTTAATAGGTTGCAAGTGACATACCTTTTAAATGATGCTTGTCCCCACTAGCATCCTCTTTCTAGCTCCTTCCTTGATTTTGCAGAATAGTAAGCCTGTCTAAGAATCACAAACCGACAAATAAGGGGAACAATATCTATATATTCTAATGAAGTCTATGTATATGATCAAGTAATTATACAATAGAAGACGAGATCCTTATATAGAGAAGAAATACATTACTGTATTAAGTGAATAGAAAGTGGAGAATACAACCCATGCCTTGATGTTGCAAGGTCCCCGTTCGATGGCTCTTTGCTCCAACACACACACCTTTGCTCCAATGTCTTGAATGAAAAAGATCCTCAATCTGACTTGAAGAACTAAAGCAAAGCTCTCAAGCATAATCTGAAGTAGAACTCTCCATACAAATCTTAGCCTATTCCACCTTATCCTTTTCCATGAAAGATCCCTCCTTATATAGTGTGAAAGAGAGATGGATGAGGATATTAGGATGATCCCACCAAATCAGAGAAGCGAGTAAGATCCAAATCGATCAGAGGCCACCTCATCTTCTAGAAAATCCCCTTCTAGAACATTCGTGAAATTTGACTTTTCCCATGATTTAAGCATCGTCACACCCTATACACAAGTAGCATACGACGACATCGCAGTCCAGGTATAGTGCATAGTGCGACGATTAGGCATCATCGCACCCCATGCATATAGCAAGGTGCAAAGACCTTCCTTCATATGGTTTTTGGTAGAGGAAAGCAAATCACTTTTCCCATGGAGAAAGTATCTTTTAATATTTTTAGGGAACATGAACACATGTTTTCAGGTGATCACTGAGGTGATCAAAATAACTTGTAACAAAATTCCCCCCAAAGTATGAAGCCAGAACTTGTGACATCTGAAATACTTTGTAGAATGTGTGTGTCGAAAACAAGGAGTGTGTCCATTAGGAACCTGCAAACAAACAAGCATCTTCATAATATCATACCAATTCTGAGGTAGGCATTCCCATGCTCAGACTACAAGTGACTCTAATCATAAGTGTCAAGTGAGTCATGGCCACTAAACATACATTGTGGATCCATGTCATCATGATTCAACATAGCCACNTGTAATTTGGTGTTGCAAACTAGGTTTTACCAACAACTCGTTGATCTTGAGCAAATCAATCTGGTTCATTTGTTGAATGATAGATTGTATACTTTCCTTATTCTTTCTGAAGCTTTCTTTATTATTTTCTATGTCGATTTGTGTGAGTGTCTCAAAGATATCATTACCTTTGAATTCAACAAATTATGTCTCTACAATAGACAGGGTATTCAGACAAGAGTCCTTTGCCTCCCTGGCAAGCTTCTTGCTTTCTTCTAGGTTCGTCTCCCAAACTTTCAAGGCCATTTCACCTTTTACCTGTTTATATTGTGAAAAGGGGGCGAGACCAAGAATATTGTCTTTCTAAATGCATACAATGAATTCTTGAAATTTGGATCTAGCCATACATGCATTGTTTACCTTCTCATAAATACTTTTCAGAGAATTATTTATTTCCTTATAGTATTTCTAAATAGTATTCATTTTTTGATATAGATCCTATTGGACAGCTTCCAGCTTTTCACTAATTTCATATGCTTGTTTTTGGAATGCAGTATTATCTGTCTTTGTCTTCTCCAGTGAAGTTATTCTTGTCTACAACTATTCTATTGAATTGCCTCGCTGAGTAATCATGGAATTACTAATATGTAAATTATGGACACTCATCTCCAGTTTTTCCTGTAGTTGCTTCATGTGTTGTTGATAAGCCAACCCGATTTTCTCTATGTCATAATTCATTCTGCTCCTGATAATCTGTTATGTGCTTTGCATTTCATTTTGCAACTGTTCAACCAAAAGAGACTTTTCTTGCAGTTGCTTTGTAAGATTACCCACTGACCATTGGTTGGCAATGGCAAAGGATCCTAGTGAATCTGCAATCTCTTTGGAAAATTCAGGGTTATTTTGTTCATGTCCATCATATACTATTATGTGTCTCTTGGTGGTCACTCCTTCCTTCTAGTGAGATTATTTTCTAATGATAGCTTTTACTTTCTTATTGAAAAACAAACTTGATGGGGGAATCTCTTCGGGAAAGATGGGAGTGAGTTCGTCTAGATGGACGACTTCAGAACTGGGAAGCTCAAAGCTGGTTGATAAAGGAGTTACTGAGGGAATAGGGGAAATATGTGCAGTAGACTTTTCTGGACTATTAACACTGGGAGTAACAGTGGTAGTAAATGGTGATGAAGGGGGAAAAGCATGACCATGTTTCATGAAGGCTTCAAGGGAAGATAATAACTATTGATCATTTAGGCCTAGCATTAATGCTTTTATCTGTTTAAATAATGCATCTATATTGTTCAATACTTCTTCAGTTTTTTCCTCAATGGAGCTACTTGATTGTGGTTATGTGGATCTAGTTTCATGTGAAGATGGAATGGGATTTGACTCTCCTTGCAAAATCTTAGGCAAGTTGTTCCTTCTGTGCTTTTGAAAGCTGAGGAAACTAGCTTGTTGGTCTAGAGGCAGAGTCTGAAATTTGTTTTGGACTTCATAGGATCTATCTCCTCGGAAAACATTGTCATAACGAGAGTCTTCATGTATATATCTTTTCATGTTGAATTGTGCCAAATGATTCTCTACCATCCTATGAGGATCATGTCTTTTGAATTCAATTTCAACTAATTTGACATCTTCCAAGGCTGCAACCTCGACTTTTGAATGACCAAAATATAACAATGCAAACATGCCAACTTGTATGGGAAAAGTTGGCCATACCTTTTTCTGAGCCACTTTCAAGTCCTTGGTGATTCCTCCTGCCACTGTTTGGTATGCCACTTCTCTGCAGACCATCCTATCAGGAAAGAATTTTGGAAGGGCATGGGGAGAAATGAAGCAGTCAAACACTCTAATGTAAGAGAAGTTCTCTTCAATGTACCAATCTGCAATTGTGCCTATGTTCCCCATAATGTGCTCTGAAATCCTGGGCGAAGGGTGACCATAGATAGCTACATGAATGGGTACCACTACATTGTGACAGATCTCATAAAATAAATCTTTATCATTTTCTTCCCATAGTTTGGAGTGGTAGAAATGTATAGGCTCGGAACTAGCCGGGGTCCAGCTCCAATTCATCAGGGTAAATGGAGTCATGAAGCAAATGGAATCCATGATGTAGGCGGACATGTAAAAAGGAGCATGTTTCCCTTTTGATTTCAATGATTTTTACTTGACAACCTCCTTAGCTAGGTTATCCGACAACATTTTTTCCCAATTGAAAGTATAGCCTTCAACCACTTCATTGATTATAGACAGCCATTCAACTATGAAATGTGCAAGGTTTTTCCTTCCAAATAATCGGCAGAGCATCATGGCAATGTATAAAATGTGAGAATCTAAAGATGTTGTGGAATATATACCATGTGCATCGGATTTAAACTTGGTTGGATTTCCCCACCAGGTCTTGATTATGTCATGACCAGTTTTTCCATATTGAATGCATTCTCTCCTTTCAAAATCCAGAATAAGTGATGCATTATATGTGTATTTGGGTGCGGAATACAGTTTATACATTACTTGTATGTCCTCCGGACGAAAGGAGCCAATGTAAGTGTTCTGGTAACTAATAATGCTTCTGGTTTGAATATCAACGTGCTCCAGAGCCCAGCTTATCATGTCATTGTAGGGTATAATCTTTGGTCGAGCAACAATCCTGTGCAATTGAGACTGAGCTACCAATCTGAGCTTGGTTATGAACGACTTGTCTTCTTCTTCCGCTAAATCGTCCGGACAGAGAAGAATCTCATGCTCCAAGATATCGTAGACCTGTTTCCAAGACTTGATGGCGTCTGTAATTCGTGAAGTGGTGTCCGAGAGAATATCTTTGTTTGGGTTGGAATCATTTGTTGATGCATCTTGCTTCTTCCCTGGTTTACGTGGTGCCATAATTCTTAGAGAAATGAAATTAACCTTACTGTGATAAGAGAAGTTTGTAAGCTCTCAATTGCTGAATGAAAAACTCTAATTTCAAATGGTAGAATGACTTGAGATTCAAAATGTGTTTATTCATAAAGTCTATCAATCTTTGTATGGATCTGTTGACAAGGTGATTATTAAAAATCTATGGAATTTATTAACTAGCGATTGCGATATTTACCAAAATCTTTAACTTTATCCAGTTATAAATGTCACTAATACTTTGGCGGTTTGTCGTTCACAAGTTTTGAATGTAAGACAACAGAAATATCTGGAAGGCAGAATTGTCAAAGCAACTAATCACTAACTAATCACTCTTATGTTTTAATTAATCATGATTTAAAAATCATTTAACCCTAAGTACTTGGAACTTCGGTATTCAGGGGTTATGAATGAAGGATGATAGAAATCCTCCGAAGGAGGAATTCCCGAAGTAAAAATTTGAACCATTATAGGTATTTTGGGGCTTCGGAACCCCGGAGGTCCGGGAGTTCATTTTCTTAAATGTGTAGCTCATACTTCGACACTTTGGAATTTGGGAGTTTTGGATGTAGCACAATAGAAATCTCCCGAAGGCCGAATTTGCGGAGTGATTAGTTAATAGTTAATAATTATTAATTAAAATTGTTAAATTTTTTATTATCCTTTTGAAATATTTTTATTTGTTATGATATCAAATGCTTCGGCACTTTGATAGTTCGGTGGTCCTGAACCCATTATTTGTTCTATTTTTCGAAGGGAAATATCCCGGAGTGATGTGGCAGTGATGAAGCCATTTTTAGTGACGTGTCAAGAAAGGATGGGTGACATGTTTCACTTGAAAATGTGCGAATAAGATGACACGAATGTTAAAAACAAGTGCCATGTGCCAGCCCAAGAAAAAATTTAATGACACGTGTCCTATAACTCATATGTAGACCCTTTTAAAGATTAACATGAGGAACTATAATCGGGACTTAGGAGCTTTGTAGATTTGGGGTTTTGTTGTTTAGATGCCTTGAAACTTCCAAAGCACGTAGGCCCGAAGTGACCGTTGAAGGTTTTCTTTTAAAATTCGGGCAGCTTTATAATCCAGAGAACACAAGAGTTGTTTGATCAAATTTAATGCAACTCATCAACGAATGATATTGTAAGCGCCTTATTAATACATAATGATCATAGATTTATTTAATTGAAAAGAAATTCCCTAAGTTTTGTTGGTGAAATTTTATTTTTAAGAGGTAAAAACAAAAGATTTTAAAATTTAAAAGTTTAAAATTCTAAAGTGTTCTAACAGCTTCAATTATCTTACAAGATGAAGAAGATATTCTAAGATTGGGCACTCGGGGTGTCATCCTTAGACATATCAGTCAACTGTCCATTTAGGTTACAAAGAATCATTTTTACAAGATGAGGTCCATATGTGGAAATGGTGATGGAAGATGCTTTGGAAGACCCAAAGTCTAGCATAAAACTAACACCTATATGTGGCTTCAGATCAATGGCTCCTACACATTCGGAGTTTCAAAATCGCGTGGGTTTTAAGAACAAGCGGGGACTTGTGAAGTCCCAAATAGCCAAAGTGTTGCAGATCCAAATGCCCGAAGTGCCTTGTCACTTCGGGCCTGTACCACTCCAGGATTTTTCAATCCAAAACAGGACGAAATCACCAAACACCGAAGATTCAGAGTCAATAACTCCCAAGATACTTAATGATAAGATACATTAATCTTGGGTTAATTAGAAATAAACATGGTTAACGAACTCTGGGCCCATACCACTCCAGGAGTTATACAAACTCTACATACAGAAACTCCCGAAGGGTGAAGTGCCAGAGGAATGTGGTACTCATCCGCGAAGGACACGTGGCATCCATCAGTAAAGTGTTATCGGATTAATCATTAAATGTAGACATAAACATATCTCCCTAGATTCCACAGGAAACTAGAACAAAATAGAACAGAATGCACACTTCGCCTTAAACTTCATCATCATATGAACTAGTTTAATAGGTTGCAAGTGACATACCTTTTAAATGATGCTTGTCCCCACTAGCATCCTCTTTCTAGCTCCTTCCTTGATTTTGCAGAATAGTAAGCCTGTCTAAGAATCACAAACCGACAAATAAGGGGAACAATATCTATATATTCTAATGAAGTCTATGTATATGATCAAGTAATTATACAATAGAAGACGAGATCCTTATATAGAGAAGAAATACATTACTGTATTAAGTGAATAGAAAGTGGAGAATACAACCCATGCCTTGATGTTGCAAGGTCCCCGTTCGATGGCTCTTTGCTCCAACACACACACCTTTGCTCCAATGTCTTGAATGAAAAAGATCCTCAATCTGACTTGAAGAACTAAAGCAAAGCTCTCAAGCATAATCTGAAGTAGAACTCTCCATACAAATCTTAGCCTATTCCACCTTATCCTTTTCCATGAAAGATCCCTCCTTATATAGTGTGAAAGAGAGATGGATGAGGATATTAGGATGATCCCACCAAATCAGAGAAGCGAGTAAGATCCAAATCGATCAGAGGCCACCTCATCTTCTAGAAAATCCCCTTCTAGAACATTCGTGAAATTTGACTTTTCCCATGATTTAAGCATCGTCACACCCTATACACAAGTAGCATACGACGACATCGCAGTCCAGGTATAGTGCATAGTGCGACGATTAGGCATCATCGCACCCCATGCATATAGCAAGGTGCAAAGACCTTCCTTCATATGGTTTTTGGTAGAGGAAAGCAAATCACTTTTCCCATGGAGAAAGTATCTTTTAATATTTTTAGGGAACATGAACACATGTTTTCAGGTGATCACTGAGGTGATCAAAATAACTTGTAACAAAATTCCCCCCAAAGTATGAAGCCAGAACTTGTGACATCTGAAATACTTTGTAGAATGTGTGTGTCGAAAACAAGGAGTGTGTCCATTAGGAACCTGCAAACAAACAAGCATCTTCATAATATCATACCAATTCTGAGGTAGGCATTCCCATGCTCAGACTACAAGTGACTCTAATCATAAGTGTCAAGTGAGTCATGGCCACTAAACATACATTGTGGATCCATGTCATCATGATTCAACATAGCCAC
>JZKD02S1592862.1:0-10155 GCA_000966675.3 Picea glauca
AAAAAAAATCTTTAATGTTTAATAAAGAAATTAATGATACAAAATTTAAATATAATCTTTAATAAATTCAAATCATAAAGTTTCATTTTAATTTAATTTAGTGTTAGGTGTTGGCTAGGTACTAACTGTAGGTTTAGGTTCATGACCAAAACACAATAAACATTGTCATATGGTTTATGATGACCAAAACCAAATGATAACTTGGAGTAGGTAAAATGCAAGAGTTAAATTTTAAGTTCAACATAATGATTATGATTGAGGGTAAATGATTGATGAATGGAAGAGGTGGAAAGTAAAGACAGATTTATTGAGCTAAGGTTTTCGAAACACGAGACAAATGACTAGAGTTAGCAAAATTTGAAAAAAAATTAGGCTAACATTTTTAGCTACAACATTTAGAATTAATAGAGTTTGGCTCTTCTTTCTTTTATAATTTAATTTTTTAAATAATATGGAAATTTATAAGCCCATCTTGCATTTGACATTCAATCATGTTGCAATCATTATCTCCTACTTGCCTTATACTTAATTATACAAAAGGTTTTGATTGTTATTGTATTGGTCATTATGATGGAGAGTTCTTCTCTATGTTAGTAGTTTTCCTCTAAGTTTTAGGAGGTTGTTATATCTAGTTGAATATGAAAGATTCTCCCCAACTAGTTGACTCCTATTTTGGGTTGTGGTTGAGATATTCTCTTAAATGTTTGTTATTTTTCTATGATAGTGTGTCTATCTCAGGAAAAAGTTTGATGTATTTATGTGTGCAATTATTGGTTTAATATACCACTCAATACACTTTTAATGAGTGTAACAATGTCCACTCTCCCATTTCTCTATATGGTATTAGAGCTAGTACAACCCTGGCTCTCTCACAAGAGGGGTTGTGATCACACAAATTACACACTATTAATCCTAATATGTAAATACAGGATTATCATAGGATAGTGAATTGATTATGTAGGTGGTTCATATGGTGTATCTATGGTAATTTTTTTCACTATTATTAGTTTATGGTGTTGTATATGATCCTTGTCCATCCCATTGATTTGTTGATTGTGTCAATCATCTGGATTTAGTGCATTTCTCTTAATACATGCATGAAAAATACCTATTGTGTGAGACCATTCTATTATAGATCATCCCATGTGATGCTTGAATATTATTGCATCACTAGTTTGATTGGTGTTGAGAGTAATGGAAAATGGTTGGCTTTGGCCTCATGAAGGTTAGAGGGAAATTCATTGGAGTTCCATTTTGAATTTCTATGATTTACAAGGAGTGTACATCTACTAAGATTGATCCTGGTTTGTTGGGATCATTTTTTAATCTGTTGGTGTAATGTTTGTAGTAGATCTAGTAGGGTGTTTATGGAAGTTGTGATCACTTGGGAGATGGGATGTTAATTTCCATGACATTTAATGAGGATGGATTATTTTAGGACTTGGTGTTGCATGGTGAGCCAATTAGTGAAAATATGAGATTGTTGTAGTAAGGTGCATGAGAAAAATTCCCTTAAATTTCATGGGAAAGTTAGTATGCATCATGGGGGCTTCACCTTGTTGACCAATATCTTATCACATTCATTCATAAAAGGAGTTTTTAAATTGTGAAAAATAAAGTCAATATATTGTAGGTATTGGGGAGGTTTGGGGTATTGAGGGGTTTATAGATATTTGAGGGTATAAAAAAGGGTATCTAGTAAACATAAGGGTTTAATTTATTGGAAAGATGTATTGGGAGGGGGGTTCAACAAAATGATTTTTTGAGGTATTTATCAATATCTAGTGAAATTAGGGGTATTATTTAATATCCTAAAAACACAGGTGCTATGTCATAGGTTCATTGAGTGAAGACCCTGTGGTATGCATGTGGCATGGTAGCACCTAATTTCATGATACACACACCTATAATGGTGTTGGGATCCTTGTTGATGATCTTTCTTTTGATGTCTGGATTGTATCTTGAAAAATCACGGAGAGGTTGTGACAAACAAACCAACTAATCCCAATCCCATCTTGATATGATGATAAGACTATTGATTGTATTGGATAATTCACAAGAAGAGACATTTTGTGGATGTTGGAGCATGACTCTTAGTGATTTTGATTTGGATATGTTTCAAATTTCATTGAACCTGGCCTGGTAATTGGTGCACAATTTTCTTCTTAATTACTGCTTGTGAGATTGTATGAATTATTGATGCTTAAATGTGTCCATATTCCATATAAGGAAATCTATACTTGCTAATCTGGTGGCTACATGAGAAGTCAATAGTTTTTGGCATTCATTGATGCATTATAAACATTGTTGTGGTCTACTGTGGATCAATGAAATTATAACAAGCTTGAAGAGTTGATGTTGTGTACTAGAAGGAAACCTATCACCATATATATAAGCCAAGAAATTTATCCATTTGTGTTGTTTCTCCATAATGTAGAAGGTCCACACTTGGGTGTGCAAGTCATGTTCTTGTTAGTGCCATAATATATCTAGTGAGATTTACATGTGTTATTGCTAGTGAGTGATAAGAAGTTCTCTTTGACGAGTTACTAGAGGAGAGAACAAGTGGGTGTTCACTAATCTAGTGTTGATATATAATCATTGTTGTATTCTAGCATTCAAATGCATGGAATGGGATAGCAAGGATCCACCCTTGGTTTTAGTTTTGTACTTTGTGAGATACCAATTGTTGGGCTTATATGTAGAGTTAATGTTGGAGCTAGTCTCATGATGTTTGTTTCAGATATTGAGAACTAATCCAGATGATACACAACTAGTGCTTTTGATTTGGTTGGTTATTGTGGCAATGAAAGATGCAACTAAGGTTCATTGTTCTCACTAGAGAAGCCAAGTGTTGATGACATATTTAACTTTGAAGTGGTTTGTAGTAGGGAGGAGAAATATTTTGGTTCGGGCATGGTCTATATTTTTCTTCTTTTTGGAGTTTCGTCCAATAGATGATAGGGATGGTTTCCATGCTAGATTGAAAGTAGTGTTTTTTCTTTGGATCTTGAGCTTCTGTGTGTCACATAAGGCCTATATCTACAAAAATATGGTGTCAATATTTTTCCTATGTGTGCCAACAATTGGTAAATGGAGCATGCGGCATATATGCATTCCTATGTGTCAAAATGAATGGAATTGTCAAATGATTTACTTGGTATGATACTGGTCATATGAGAATTACTTGGTATGTCCAAGTTGATGGCTTGCTTGGTGTGTTCAAGTTGAGCATTAGATGGATTGATGTGTTTAATCTACATGGATATCTTGTTTGGTTTTTTCAAGAAGAGCATTAGATGGATTGGTGTGTCTAAGAGAATAGCTTCCTTGGTGTGTCTAACCTAAATTGAGGATGTCTTGGTGTGCCCAAGAAAAGAACTAGATGACCCTTAGTTATGGTGTGTCTTATCTATAAGGTTTAATCTCAATGATGAATAGGTGATTTCAAATTAGGTAGGATATATGGATGTGCATCCTTATGCTTGTGATCCAGGTGGATATCAGTGTCCACCCACCTCTTCTAGTTGGCTTACATGTACAAATTTCATCTTGGAAGTTACATTTTTCATTTTGATAGTTTTTTTACAGTTTTTTGAGTTACAAACTTCTGGGGCCATTTTGAGGCCCTAAATGACGTTTTTTTAGACTTTTGGGGGGGCAAGGATTGCCAATAGGATACCTTGGCCCTTGGCGATAGTTTTAATCCTTAGATAGAACTTCCCGACGATGTATCAAATTCCTAAAACGAAGATCATATGTAAAATTTATGACCCCGGGAAGTTGATGTACCAACTTACCCCATCGGGGCCCACATGACTTTTGGTGCTTCATCTTCCAGGGTTAGGTTTTTGGATGTCTAGGGTTTTCTAATTACTTCTAGATGCTAAAAAGACCCAAAGGTCTGATTTTAATGTGCTTATACAAATGTGCGTATCCTCCACATATCTTCTTAGAGATTAACTACCGCCAATCGAGCAAGATTGTTTTCATTCTACATTTTACAGTTTCAATAGATTTCTTTATTGAATGGAAGTTAAGATCCATTGTATATCTATTATTGTTCTCTGCATATCTGTGTTAATATTATATATATGTGTTTCATTTAGTTCTGCTCATAAATCTAGATCAATGGTATCAGAACGACATGCTCTTCATTTGTTTCTCTGTGCATGTCCCCAATGAGGTCATGGTATAAGAAGTTGGGATTCGAACTAGTTGATCCTTTGCAATATTGGCCTCATCGAACCTGAATATCTCCCATGGGGGAAGAAGAGAGAGATGATGGGGTAGGAGATCCCTTTAAACTTTTGCTTCAGGAAGCTCTCTCACGATAAGGGAATGAGATGATGGATAAATTTTTGCAAATCCTTCGAAGACTCCCAACAGGTGATGCATATTCCTCAAGTGGAGGCGCCACCCCCTTCAAGGTATAAATCAATTTTTATATTCCTATATTTGAAGGTCAGATAGATGCATGTGTTGTAGACAAATGGTTAAACCTTCTAGAAGGTTATTTTTCTGTCCACAACTTTTTCGATAGAGAAAAGATTACATTTATGCTCCTTAAGGTTATCCCCCATGTCAAATATTGGTGGGAGACTTTCTATGAGAAAAAGGAAACAAATGGATCTACATTATTTGTAGTTGCACCTACTTGGGGATCCTTCAAGGATGCCATTAAGGAATAATACTACCCTGTTGGAAGTTATGAAAACTTATATACAAGATGGACCAGACTATGAAAGGAAAGGGACCAAATAGTGACAAAGTTTATTGATGTCTTCCATACCTTGTGCACCAAGATGGGTATCAAATACTTTGAGGGACATCTAGTGCTCAAGTACCGTGGCGGTTTGCATAGATACATTCATATAGAAATGGAGTTTCTAGACATTTCATACTTGGGGGTGACCCATCGATATTTTGTCAAAATCGAGCAGAAGCCTAAATAGAAGACATGATAGTTTAGGTCTGTAAACAACTAACAGTAGAAGCAAGGAAAAGGTGGCCCCAACCCATAAACAAAGGGAAAATAATGCATGGAAAACCTTAGGACAACCAGTCCAAACCAAAAACAAAGAAGGAAAATGGAAATACAAAGAAAGACTCCGAGAAATGGTGCAAGTTCCATAAGATCCCCTAGCACAATGTCATTGAATGTTGCTGAAAAGAGTCATTGGTGGTTGAGGTGAAATCATTTGAATCAAATGCAGGCTCTGATTCAAAGTTAGAAAAAGAAAAAAGGAGACATATCATTGATGCAGAACCAGATGCCATTGTTGTTACCACAACCAAGGTCCAGCCTGGTGAACCTGATGAATGAGAGGAAGGTGAGTGCCTCTTTCATTCACATATGTGGGTGAAGGGTACTCCACTTCACTTCATCATTGATAGTGGTAGGAAAAATAACCTCATCTCAGTGGAAGTTGTCAAGCGATTGGCTCTGCCAACAACACCACACCCACAATTGTACACCATTGGATGGATCTGCCAAGGGAACAATCTTTATGTCATCCAACAATGTCACCTGGCCTACGACATCAAGCCCTTGAAAGTTGAGGTACTGTGTGATTTCACCCTCCTTCAAGTTTGTGATGTTCTTTTTGGCCAACCTTATTTATGGAAGCTTCATATTGTATATGAGTCTAGGCCTCACAGTGTTATAATTACTTTGGACACGAAATGATACAAGATTGATCCAGATTTTATGAGCAAAATGAAATGAATAAAAAATATTAAAATATGATTAACACAGAATAACAAATATACAATAAAACTGGTTTTCTATTCAATAAAGAAATAAGCTAAAACTGTAAAATGCTGCGGAAAACAAGCTTGCTGGAATGGTGGTGGCTTATCTGTGAGAAGTGATGTGATGACTATGCTCATTTGCAAGAAAATGATTACAATGAGGCTCTTAACGCCATTTTACAATAAACAGGAATGTAAAAAACCATGGACATCCAAAAACCTAACCCTAGGAGATGAAGCACCAAAATTCATGTGGGCCCCGTTTGGGTAAGTTGGTACATCAACTTCCCGGGGTTGTATGTTTGCATACGATCTATGTTTTAGGCGCACGATATCCCATTGGAAAGGTATTGTTGAGGCGATTTGTTTTTGGGGCTCAATTAGAGCCTTCAGATATCATTGAGAAGCTCGATCCTGAAAAACCTTCATTTAGGCCCTCAAAATGGCCCTAGAAGTTAAAAACTGTTAAAAATAGTAAATTGCCAAAATTGCCAAAAAATTGTTTTGAGTGAGTTGGAAAAGGTGGGTGGCCACCAATATCCACCTAGATCAATCCTCCCTTCTTATGAAGAAATATTATCCATTGCGTTGACTTCCCCCATCAGATGAGAAAATTTATGTTGAATTTGGGCCCAGGTGAGCCACTTGCCTTGGTGCAGTAGTTGCCCTGCTTTGACGACTCGATAAAGATGGATCCTTTGTCATTGAGTGCCCTTGATTTGTGTGCCCACAATATGATCATTGGATTCTTGTTGCATGTAGTCAGGGTTGAGCTCTATTTGTGTCAACTGCTCTGCTATCTCTGAGGTGTCCAATAATGGTGCGAAATATGGTCGAAGGACAGCCACGTTGAAGACTAGGTGTAGACCAAGGAAAGGGGGAATGTTGAGCTCAAAAGAATTGTCACCTACAAACTTGGTGATGGTGTATGGCCCATAACAGAGTGGGAGAAGCTTCTAATGGGGCCCTGTAAGGCATTCTTTCTGCAAGTGCAACCAAACTTTGTCTCCCACTTGAAACTTATGTGGCACTCGATGCTGATCATGGCGCTACTTGTACTTGGCATTAGACTTTTGTAGAATATCCTGAACTTGTTGGCGGATGTGTTAGATTCTCTCAATGAACTGGGTGGCTTTGTCATCTTTTGGTGGAGTGAGGGATGAGTTGGTCGAGGTGGTCACCAGGGGTAGTGCAACATCCATGGAGCCCAATTGTTGGAATACCAACCCCACCTGAAAGGGGTTGTGGCCAGTTGATCTATGAAGGGCTCGATTGTATTTATGTTGGACATAGGGAAGACTCTCATCCCATTTGTGGAGGTGTTTTGAATTGTACATGCACATGATATGTACGATCATCCGATTGACGACCTCAGTTTGGCCATCTGTCTTGGGGTGGAAGGTTGTGGATTTGGTGAACTTGGTATTCAGCAGTGACCAGAGGCTCGACCAGAATTTGCTGAGGAACCGACTGTCACAGTCTGAGATAATGTTTTGTGGGATCCCAAAATGTACCCATACTCGTTCAAAGAAGATATTGGAAGTGGATTCTATTGTGATGTTCTTCTTGTAGGCGGCTAGAATCACCATATTGGAAAAGTGATCAACAACCACAAAAACACAGTCATTTCCTCTCTTGGTGGGCGAGAGGCCCGACATGTAGTCCATTGAGATGGATTCCCATGGCTTGTTAGGAGTAGGCAAAGGGGTGTACAAGCCAAGTTTCTTAGTGGTCGGCTTGGAAATAATGAAGGAGGTTCAGGACCTGATATACTTGCCGACATCCTGTCAAAGTTTCGGCCAATAGAATTTTTTTTGCAGCACTTCCACTATATTTTCGATGCCAAAGTGTCCTTCCACTCGACTATAGTGATCTTCCCAAATCATCTTTGCACGCTCGCTTGATGGAACACAGAGATGGCCCAGATGGCACAACAACCCATCTTGAAGATGGAAATTAGCGACTACTGAGTTGGCACCCAACATTTGGTAGGTGGTGGAGAATTTAGGGTTTGTCTCGTAGAGGTGGGGCCATCTGGAGGTCTCGTGGCCGCAAGAGTCTAGCACCGTGGTGAGTGTCATGACTGGAGGTTGGCAGAGGCAATCAACAACTCAGTTGGCACTTCCTGTTTTATGCTTGATGTTGAGGTGGAACTGTTGTAAGTATGTGGATCACTTTTGATGGCGGCCATTCTGCAATTTTTCTTGGGTCTGCATGAACTGTAGTGGTTTGTGATTAGTGTGGATGACTGTCTCCTTTCCAAGAATGTAATGTCTCCACTAGCGGCAAGCTTGCATAATGGAGTACATTTCTTTGTCATAAGTAGGGTACTTATAGACAACATCTGATAGTGTCTCACTATGATATTCCATGAGGTGGCCGTGTTGAGTGAGAACGATGCCCGCAACATAGTATGAAGCATCTGTCTCGATCTCAAAGGGATGTTGCAGGTCTAGTAATGAAAGTACTGGGGATGAGAACAAATGCTTCTTCAGTCATCGAGGGCTTGTTGTTGGGATAGACCCCACACAAATTTTTCCTTACCGCCACCTCTAGTTACTTGGATGAGGGCCCATGCGATATGAGAGAATCCCAACATGAACCTGCGATAGAAATTGGTGAGGCCCAAGAAGCTCTGAAGTTCAGTGAGTATGATTAGGGCTGGCCAGTCACAGATGACCTAGATCTTGGATGGATCCACATGCACACCATGACGATCAATGATGTAGCCTAAGTAATGGACCCTGTCCATGTCGAAGGAGCATTTTTCCAAGTTTGCATATAGTTTGTGCTGCCACAAGGTGTGTAGAACCTGTTGAATATGCTGCAAGTGTTCCTCCCAAGTCTTGTTGTAGATGAGGATGTCATCCAGATACACCACTACAAAAGTGTTGGTGAAAGTTCATATGATATCGCCCATCATCCTCATAAAATTTGTTGGAGCATTTGTCAAACCAAATGGCATGACCAACCATTCAAAAAGAACTTCTTTTGACTTGAAGGCGATCTTCCATACATCTGTTTGTTCTATTGGGACCTGGTTGTAGCCATACTTCAGATCAATCTTACTGAAGTATTTGGCCCACGTGAGATGATCAAAGAGGTCGTCGATTCAGGGAATCATGTACCAGTTTCAGACTGTGATTTTATTTAGGGCTTGGTAATCAATGCAGAGTCACCAGGTCCCGTCTTTCTTCTGCACTAGCACGATTGGGCTCCCACAAGGCGATGAGCTGGGATGTATGTGCCCCTTGTGGAGAAGTTCTTAGATCCGCCTCTTGATCTCCTCATTTTCTAACAGAGAGCAGTGGTAGACTAGCCCATTGGGTAGCACTGTGCCTGGGGTTAGATCGATGGGATGCTTGACCTGACAGTGCAAAGGTACCCCGGTAGGAGAGGAGAAGATATATGAGTATTCTTCCACGACCTTATCCACTTGCTTCTGTTGTGTGGAGATATAGGTCGCGAAGGCCCTGGATGTGGCTGCGATCTTTCACTCACTCTGAGAGCGAATCAAGAAGAAGACAAATTTCCCAGTCTGAGAGATGACCTTCCTGCATTGCTTGGAAGAGATCAATGAAATAACACTAGGAGGGACTGCCTTGGGTATCTTGTACAATTTCCTGTTCAAAGTAATAATAACACTACGAGGCCTAGACTCATATATGGCATGACGTTTCCATAAATAAGGTTGGCCCAAAAGAAAATTACAAACTTCGAGAGGAAAAACATCACACAATACCTTGTATTTGAAGGGCTTGATGTCGTATGACAGTGGACATTGTTGGCTGACGTAGAGATCACTTCCTTGGTGGAGCCATCGAATGGTGTAGGGTTGTGGGTGCAACATTGTCAGTAGGGCCAGATGCTTGACGACCTCTTCTGAGATGAGGTTCTTCTAGCTACCACTATCAACTATGAAGTGCAGCGGGGTGCCTTTTACCCACACATGTGAATGGAAGAGGCGCTCACCTTATTTTGGCTCATCTGGTTCACTAGGCTGGAGCTTGGTGGTAGCAACGATGACACTGGGTTTTGCATCAATGATCCATCTTCCCTTTTCTGGTTTTGACTCAGAGTCAAAACCCACATCTGATTCATAGGATTTCACTTTGGCCACCAGCGAATGCTTTGAGTGACATTCAACAGTGTTATGCCAAGGGATCTTATGGAAGTCGGGCCACTTCCAGGTATCTTTCTTTGTATTTCCGATGTCCTTCTTTACTTGCGTCTTGGACTGGTTGTCCTGATGTTGTCCATCTTTGCTCTATCCTTTGTTCTGTGGGTTGGGGTAGCCCCTTCCTGGCTTTTGCTGTGAGGGGTTCCCAAGACCAAATTGCCGCGTCTTTTGTTTGATCTTCTACTTAATTTTGACGGCATATCGGTAGGTCACGCCCAAGG
>JZKD02S1592863.1:0-10155 GCA_000966675.3 Picea glauca
AGTGAAGAAAAGAAGACCGAAATGCAAGGAAGGATAAATTCTTTTGATGGTGCTTTCTAAGGTATGTTATTTTCAGGTCATCTCACCATTTTCGCTATAACTTTTTTTATATAATTCTTCAGATCCTGAAATTTCTATGAAAGTGAGAAAACATATCCAAGTATCTGTGGTTCAAAATTTAGCTTGTGCGTCGTTGTATTTTTGGAGTTACACTCTGTGGAAAATAGGGTTTGTGGTCAGTCCTGAAACTAGTCAAAATCAGGTGTTTCGGGTAAAAACGTCATAACATCTTCATAACAGATCCACATTCAGTGGGACAAAATGTGTTGGTTAGGGTAAAGGATTTAGTATGTTTTGTAACAATTTCAGATCATTTCATCAAATATTTTGTGCGGGGAACTCTCTACAAGGTCGCTCTCTAGAATAAGCCATAATTCAGCAAGGTATGTTATTTTTGATATAACTCCTTTTCTGAGAGGTTCCAAGTAGTGAAACTTGGAGGAATTGTATAAAACAAACTGAAGAACATTTTGTATCAGTTTAATATCTTTATACATTACAGGTTCAAAGTTATGATTACTTCAAGTTAGGGTTATTGACTAATCCAAAACTAGGCATGTGAGACTAAAGAANTGTATTCCTAGGAGATGACTCGACAACAAAAATCTTGGGACGTGGAAGGTTTAAGTTGTTGCTAAAAGATGGAAGGATTAGAACACTCCCTGGGGTTCTGCACATTCCAAAACTAGCCAGGACCATAATATCTGTAAGAAATATGGATGATGCAGGAGTGGATACTATATTTGGAAAGAACACTTGCAAGATGACACGAGGAGCAATGGTGTTGATAATTGGAGTTCGATGTGGAACTCTGTACAAGTTGTTGGGAAGAACTTATACTAATGGGTGTAATAGTTCTGTTGTCCTTGAATAGAGAAATAAATAATACAAGACCAATATTATCCATGGAAAGAAGACCGTGATGTGGCATCAAAGACTGGGACATATTGGAGAAAAGGGCCTTTGAACACTACACGATAAATGTATGGTTGAAGGGATGTCTAATTGCACTCTGGATTTTGATTTCTATGAACATTGCATATATGGTAAACAAAATTGAGTAAGACTCCCATCTGGTGCTACAAGAGCAAAGGAGATCTTAGAGTTGATACACAGTGATGTGTTTGGACCTGTTCCTATTCCATCCCTAGGTAAATATATGTATTATGTTTCATTCATAGATGATTTTTCAAGGAACACATGGATTTATTTTATTAGAAATAAATATGAGGTATTTGATAAATTTAAAGAGTTTAAGGCTCTGGTAGAAAATCAGACAGAGAAGAAAATAAAGGCATTGAGAACAGATAATGGTGGATAATTTTGTAAGAAGTGTGTCATAGAAAGGAAAAATACTACTCCATAGACTCCTTAGCAGAATGGAGTTGCAGAAAGGATGAACAAGACACTGATGGAAAAAGCAAGGAGCATGCTCAGCGGTGTCGGGTTACGACAATAATTCTGGGCAGAGGCAGTGGGTACAACATGTTACCTGGTCAATCGATCACTTTCATAAGAGTTGGATGATAAAACTCCACACGAGGTATGGTCTGGAAAGAAACCCTCTCTTAAACATATTAGAGTGTTTGGTTCTGATGCTTATGTACATGTTCCAACGGAAAATAGAAGTAAGCTGGATAAAAAGGCTGAAAAGTGTATCTTTATTGGTTATAAAGATGGTGTGAAAGGTTATTTTCTTTAGAACCTAAAAACCAAGAAAACTGTTTACAGTCGAGATGTTGTTTTTCAGAGGGGTAAAATATGTGTCCAAACAGGAATTCCTACCAATGCAAGACGAACCTGAGAAAATAGAGCTTGAGTTGGATGATGCAAAATATGAATCGTCTGAAGAAGAGGAAGCAAAAGAAGAAGAATAAGAACCTCATACCCCAGTATTGAGGAGATCAGTGAGAGATAGAAGGAAACCAAAAAGGTATAGTCCACCTGATTTTTCGTTCCAATTTTTCTTTATCTATTACTGATGATGATCCCAGAACTGTCAGGGAAGTAGTAAATTCAGAGGATAGTAAACTCTGGAAGAAGGCCATGGTTGAAGAAATGGATGCCTTGGATAAGAATGAGGCATGGGATATAGTTGAGTTGCCAGCTGGAAGAAAATGTGTTTGTAGAAAATATTTGTTTAAGAAGAAGTTTAATGCACAATGTAAAGTGGAGAAATACAAAGCTCGGTTAGTAGAAAAAGGTTATTCCCAGGTAGAGGGAATTAACTTTGTTGAGATTTTTTCTCCTGTTGCTAAGTTAGCTTATATTAGATTTCTTTTATCTATTGTTGTTGCTTTTGATCTTGAAGTGCAACAGATGGATGTGAAGACAACATTCCTACATGGGGCTCTGGAAGAAGAAATCTACATGAAGAATATAGAAGGCTTTGTATTGAAGGGAAATAAAGAGTTGTTCTATAAGCTAAATAAGTCACTATATGGTTCGAAGCAATCACCTAGGATGTGGTACCAAAAGTTTGACACATACATCCTTGGATTGGGATTTGTAAGAAGTAGGGTTGATCACTGTGTATATTCCAAGAAGGTTGGTAATCACTTCATTTATGTAGTGTTGTTGATCTAGGTGGATATCGGTGGTGACCCACCTTTTCTAGCTGGCTCAAAACAACTTTCTAGCAATTTTGATAATTTACTATTTTTAGCAGTTTTTTGGGTCTTGAACTTCCAGAGTCGTTTTGAGGCCCTAAACGACGTTTTTTGGTGTTTGTTGTGGTCTAAAATTTTTATTATGAAATTTTGTGCAACTTTTGTAGTCCTCCGATAGATCTTTCCAATGGGCTATCTTACGCCTACAATGGATATCGTATGTAGAAGTTACAACCCCGGGAAGTTGATGTACTGACTTACCCAAACGGGGCCCACATGACTTTTGGCGCTTCATCTCCTAGGGTTAGGTTTTTGGATGTTTAGGGTTTCTGAAACTCATGTTTATTGTAAAAAGGCCTTCAAAGCCTCATTGTAATCATCTTATTGCAAATGAGTGCAATCGTCACATCTCTTCTCAGAGATAAGTTGTCACCATTCCAGTAAGCTTGTTTTCCACTGCATTTTACAGTTTCAACKTATTTCCTTATTGAATAGAAAACCAGTTTTACTGTATCTCTGTTATTTTGTGTTAAGCATCTGGTAATAAWCTGTAGTCATTTCGTTCTGCTCATAAAATCCAGATCAATGGTATTAGATAAGTCTACTCCTTGTCGTCTTAATGCATGTCCCTAACGAGGTTGGAGTAAAAAGATTTGTGTCTCGAGCTTGTTTCTCTTGAGGACAAAATCTCTCACACACCTAAGCGAACTCTCATGGAAGGAGAAAATAAAGATGACAGGAAAAGAGATCCTTTCAAACTATTGATTGAGGAAGCCCTCTCACAACAGAGGAACAAGATGATGGATAATTTTTCACAAATCCTTCGGAGACTACCAACAGGTGATGCATCTTCTTCGAGCGGAGGCACCGCCCCCTTCAAGGTACAAATAAACTTCAATATTCCTATATTTGAAGGTCAGAAGGGTATTTCTACTAGTGGTTGAATCTACTAGAAGGTTATTTCTCTATCCATAACTTTTTGAATAGAGAAAATATTACTTTTGCGCTCCTCAAAGCCATTCCCCATGTCAAAGATTGGTGGGAAACTTTCCGTGAGAAAAAGGAAACAAAGGAACCCTCATTATTTACAGTCATGGCCACCTGAGAATCCTTCAGGGATGCTATTAAGGAACAATACTACCCTGTCAGAAGTTATGACGACTTGTATACCAAATGGACCACAATGCGGCAAGAGAAAGACCAAGCAGTGCCGGATTTCACAAATATCTTCCATACCTTGCACACCAAGATGGGTATCAAAGATTCAGAGAGACATTTGGTGCTTAAGTATCGTAGTGCTTTGCATATATAAATCCATACCGAAATGGAATTTCTGGACATCTCATCCTTGGACGCGGCCTACCGATATGTCGTCAAAATCGAGCAGAAGCTCAAACAAAAGACGCGACAATTTGGGTCGGGGAACCCCTCACAACAAAAGCCAGGAAAGGGAGGCCCCAACCCACAAAACAAAGGATAGAGAAAATATGGATAGTATTAGGACAACCAGTCCAATCCGTAAGCAAAGAAGGACACTGGAAAGACAAAGAAAGATACTGGGAAGTGGTGCGACTTCCATAAGAGCCCTTGGCATAGCACTGTTGATTGCCGCTCAAAGAAGATGCTGGTGGCCGAAGTGAAAGCCTTTGAATCAGATGCAGGTTCTGACTCTAATTCAAAACCAGAAAGGGGAAGACAGATCATTGACACGAAACCCAGTGCCACCGTTGCTACCACCAAGCTTTAACATGGTGAACCAGACGAGCCCGAAGAAGGAGAGCGCCTCTTCCATTCACGGATGGGGGTAAAAGGCACCCAACTGCACTTCATCATTGATAGTGGTAGCCAGAAGAACCTCATCTCAGTAGAGGTCATCAAGCAGCTGGCCCTACCGACAATGCTGCACCCACAACCCTACACCATTGGATGGCTCTGCCAAGGAAGCAATATGCATGTCAGCCAACAGTGTCGACTGTCATATGACATCAAGCCCTTCAAAGATGAGGTATTGTATGATGTTGGTCCTCTCAAAGTTTGTGATGTTATTTTGGGCCAACTTTATTTATGGAAACGTCATGCTGTATATGAGTCTAGGCCTCGTAGTCGTATTATTACTTTGAACAAGAAATTGTATAGGATACCCGAGGCTGTCCCACCTAGTGCTATTTCCTTTATCTTTGCTAAGCAATGTAGGAAGGTCATCTCTCAAATGAAGAAGTTTGTCTTCTTCATGATTCGCTCTCAGAATGAGAGAAAAATCATAGCCACATCCAGGGTCTCTATGGTTGAACTCTCCACACAGCATAAGCAAGTAGATAAGGTCGTGGAAGAATACTCAGATATCTTCTCCTCACCTGTCAGGGTACCTCTGCACTGTCAGGTCAAGCACCCCATCAATCTGACCCCTGACACACCGCTTCCCAATGGGCCAATCTATCGCCGCTCTTTGTTAGAGAATGAGGAGATCAAGTGACAGATCCAAGAATTGCTCCACAAGGGGCACATCCTTCCTATATCATCACCTTGCGGGATCCCAATCGTGCTAGTACAGAAGAAAGATGGAACTTGGCGACTTTGCATTGATTATCGAGCTCTGAATAAAATCACAATCATAAACAGGTACCCGATTCCCTGAATTGACGACCTCCTTGATCAACTCATGGGGGACAAATACTTCAGTAATATTGATCTGAAGTCTGGCTACCACCAGGTCCTGATAGAACAAACAGATGTATGGAAGACTGCCTTCAAGTCAAAGGAAGGCCTTTTTGAATGGTTGGTCATGCCCTTTGGTCTGAAAAATGCGCCAACGAATTTCATGAGGATGATGGACGATATCCTGTGACCATTCACCAATACTTTTGTAGTGGTGTATCTTGATGACATTCTCATTTACAACAAGACTTGGGCTGAACACTTGCAGTATATTCAGCAGGTTCTACATACCCAGTGGCAGCACAAGCTATACACCAACTTGGAAAAATTCTCCTTTGGCATGGACAAAGTACATTACCTAGGATACATCATTGATCAACATGACGTACATGTTGATCCAGCCAAGATCCAAGTCATCCATGACTAGCCAACCCCAAACACACTCACTAGCCTTGCCAATTTCTATCGCAGGTTTGTGTTGGGATTCTTCCATGTTGCATGGGCCCTCAGCCAAATAACCAGGGGTGGTGGTAAGGCTAAATTTGTGTGGGGATGGCCCCAACAAAAAATGTTCGATGATTTGAAGCAACACTTGTGCTCAACCCCAGTAGATTCACTACCAGACCTGCAACAACCCTTTGAGATTGAGATCGATGCTTTAGACTATGTTGTGGGTGCCATTCTCATGCAACACAGACACCCCATGGCCTATCATAGTGCAACACTATCAGATGCTATTCGTAAGTACCCTACTTATGACAAAGAAATGTAATCCATTGTGAAAGCCTGCTGCCAGTGGAGACATTACATTCTTTGGAGGGAGACAATCATATACATTGATCATAAGCCATTGTAGTTCATGCAGACACAAAGAAAATTGTAGAATGACTGCCATCAAATGTGGTCAACATACTTGCAACAATTCCACCTCAACATCAAGTATAAAATAGGAAGCACCAACCCCGTCGTTGATTTCCTCAGCAAACCACCATTCGTGACACTCACCACAGTGCTAGACTCCTTCGGCCATGAGACCTTTGGATGGCCCCAACTCTATGAGATAGACCCGAACTTCGCCACCACCTACTAAATGTTGGGTGCAAAGGTAGTTGTCGATAATTTCCATATTCAGGATGGGTTGTTGTGTCTTTTGGGCCATATATGTGTTCCCTCAAGTGAGTGAGCGAAGCTGATATGGGAATCCCACTACAGCTAGGTGGCATGACACTTCAGCATCGAAAAGATAGTGGCGATTCTACAAAAATATTTCTACTGGTCGAAACTTCGACAGGAGGTCAACAAGTATATCATGTCTTGCATTGCCTGTGTTATTGCCAAACCAACCACTAAGAAACAGGGCCTCTACACCCCTCTTCCTACTCTTGAAAGACCATGGGAGTCCATCTCAATGGACTACATGTCAAGCCTCCCATCCACCAAGCAGGGAAATGACTGTGTTTTTGTGGTTGTCGATCACTTTTCTAAGATAGCAATTTTGGTTGCTTGCAAGAAGAGCATCACATCAGAAGCCATTGCCAAGCTCTTCTTTGAATGAGTCTGGGTACATTTTGGAATCCCACAAAACATTGTCTTAGATTGGGACAATCGATTTCTTATCACATTCTGGTCGAGCCTCTGGTCACTGCTAGACACCAAGCTCACCAAATCCATGGCCTTCCACCCCCAGACAGATGGCCAAACTATGGTATTAAATCGAATGATCGTGCATATCCTGTGCATGTATAATTCCAAGCACCCTCTCACATGGGATGAGAGTCTTCCCTATGTCCAACATAGCTACAATCGAGCCCTGCATAGCTCAACTAGCCACAACCCCTTTCAAGTGGGGTTGGAATTCCAACCATTGGGTCCCATAGATGTTGCACTTCCCCTTGCGGTCACCTCAACCGACTCATCTCCTACTCCAACTGAGGTTGACAAAGCCACCCAATTCATTGAGAGGATCCAACACATCTTCCAATAGGTTTAGGATATCCTACAGAAGTCCAATGACAAGTACAAGAAACACCATGATCAACATCGAGTTCCACACAAGTTTCAGGTGGGCAACAAAGTTTGGTTGCACTTGCAGAAAGAAATCCTTACATGACCCCATTGGAAGCTTCACCCACTCTGTTATGGTCTGTACACCATGACCAAGTCTGTGGTGGATAATGCTTTTGTGCTCAATATTCCTCCTTTCCTTGGCTTGCACCCAGTGTTCAATGTGGACCTCCTTCATCCTTATTTCCCACCATTATTGGACACCTTAGACGTAGCAAAACAATTGACACCAATAGAGMTCAACCCCAACTGCATACAACATGCATCCATTGATCATATTGTGGACACACAGATCAAGGGTACTTGACAACAAAGGATCCAKCTTTATTGAGTCATCAAAGCAGGGCYGCTCCTGCACCAAGGCAAGTGGCTCACCTGGGGCCAAATTCAGCAGAAATTTCTTCATCTGATGGGGGAACTCAATGAAATGGAGACCATTGATTCCTAAGGATGGAGGATTKATCTAGGTGGATATCGGTGGCCACCCACCTTTTCCAACTGGCTCAAAACAACTTTCTAGCAATTTTGATAATTTACTATTTTTAGCAGTTTTTCGGGTCCTGAACTTTCGGAGCCATTTTGAGGCCCTAAATGACGTTTTTTGGGGTATGTTATGGTCGCTTAAATACATCACGAAATTTTGTGCAACTTTGTTAGTCCTCTAATAGATCTTTCGAACAAGATATCATACACATAAAATGAAGATCATATGCAGAAGTTACGACCCCGAGAAGTTGATGTACTGACTTACCCAAACGGGGCCCACGTGACTTTTGGCGCTTCATCTCCTAGTGTTAGGTTTTTGGATGTTTAGGGTTTGTGAAAATCCTGTTTATTGTAAACGGACTTGAGAGCCTCATTGTAATCATCTTCTTGTGAATGATCGCAACCGTCACTTCTCTTCTCAGAGATAAGCCACCACCATTCCAACAAGCTTGTTTTCCACTACATTTTACAGTTTCATCGTATTTCCTTATTGAATAGAAAACCAATTTTACTATATCTCTGTTATTTTGTGTTAAGCATCTGGTAATAATCTATAGACATTTTTTTCTGCTCATAAAATTCGGATCAATTGTATGTTGATGACATGTTGTTGGTAGGAAACAACATGGATGTTATCAATGAGGTGAAATCCCAGCTATCCTCCAAATTTGACATGAAGGATCTCGGTGCTTCTAACTTCATTCTGGGGATGGAGATTAAAAGAGATTGTGCAAACAGGAAACTCTGGTTGAATAAGAGAAAATATGTTGAGACGGTATTGCAGAGGTTTAATATGCATGGAAGTAAACCAGTCAAGGTTCAAATTCTATAGGTGTAAAGTTATATGCAGATCAATGTCCCAAGACACAGGAAGAAGAAGAGGACATGTCCCATGTTCCATATGCCAGTGCAGTTGGCAGTTTGATGTATGCAATGGTATTTACTAGATTGGACATTGCACATGTAGTGGGATTTTTGAGTAGGTATATGTCAAAACCAGGGAAGGAGCATTGGACAATAGTAAAGAGGGTCTTCAGGTATCTTCGTGGCACTACCAGTTATGGATTGTTCTACCACTACCAGTTATGGATTGTTCTACCAATGAAGACCAGGATTGGATAGAGTGATGGACATACATGAATTTGTTGATGAAGACTGGGCTGGAGATCTAGATCGTAGAATATCTACAAGTGGGTATGTGTTTAACTTATTTGGAGGAGCAATCAATTGGATGAGAAAAACGTAGGTTGTAGTGGCACTCTCAACTACAGAAGATGAATACATGGTAGCCACTCATGCAAGAAAGGAAGCAGTATGGTTACACAGATTTTGTTCAGGTATTGGGTTGGTACAACAAGCAGTGAGATTATATTGTGACATTTAGAGTGCAATATTATTGGCAAAGACCCAGCTTACCACTCGAAGACAAAGCATATTGATGTACAGTATCACTTTGTGAGAGACATGGCTGAGGAAAAGAAGGCGTTGCTAGAAAAGGTTGACACTTTGAAGAATGTTGCAGATTCATTAACAAATTTTGTGAGCACAGAAAAGTTCTCCTGGTGTATAGTAACAATGGGCATTGCTTCCCTGGATTTTTGACTATATAATCCCCTGGACCCCTGGATGAAAAGAAAACAACAAGTGGGAGAATGTTGGGTATGTGTTATATTCTTTGCATGTGTGTGTGTGGGAGAGTCAGATATAACAACTGCGTCTGACGATCCCTCGTACTAGTGCTCTGCTTGTGACATGTGTGTCAGGTACTTTCCTAGGGGGGTCCTAGGGGGGGGGCAGGTATGCCCCCCCTTGGTTACGTGCAGCGTTCAACACTGAGCGTAACCCAGGGCAGCGCCCCAAATAAAAATTTTGGGCCTTTTTTGCTAATTTTAGCGGTTTACCAAAAATAATCTCGGTTTTAGGGATTAGGGTTTTGGTATATACGAAATACCTAAAAAAATTGTATATATTGTATAGTGAATGGTGAAATTCGATATAATGAATATAAGAAAGGTTTTCTCGGTTGAGGGTTTCCGGTATATATCTCTATGTACTATGTGAATGAGCCATTAATTAAATTATGTTTTCCTTAAGAATCTATATGCATTTCTTTACTTTACAGGTTTAAAACTTACATGTGGTATCAGAGCTCGTTTTTGGCTTCAAAGGGACGCCTTTGTTGTTGAGGGTTTGGCTCGGTCTTGATAGATCAAGTTTATCTTGGGTTTGTGATAAACCTGGGTTTAGTGGGAGATTTTGCAGTGGTGATTTGAGTGCAGAA
>JZKD02S1592864.1:0-10155 GCA_000966675.3 Picea glauca
ACAAGCATACGCTACCTGTTAGACATTTGCCAACAATTGTCAATTCCAGTGAGACCACTCAAGCAACATCCAATTTGGGTGCAACCTAGTGTAAAGAATGGTCAGCCCATTTGTAGAGTAAAAATTCCTTTCCTTGTCCTCAATACTCCATCTATTGCAATCCTATCTCCTTAAATGGGTGCCTTAGATGTGTTCTGTAAATTCAAATTAGCGTCATCAAGATATGTTCTAGATTGTGGTTCTTCAATTTATATGCATCTTCTTTAGGAACAAGGTTAAATCTAATTCTTAAATTATAGCCTAATCCGATATGAGAAGACCATTTTTAAGAAATCATTGCATCTAGAGTTGTAGTGTCTCTTACCATAACCTTGCACAAAGATTTCTTTCTTTTCTAACCATTTAGTAAGAAAAAGGATTGCATGAGCTTATGGAAAATGTGGGAGGGGGAGTAAACATCCATTAATTAATTACACATAAAATTGTGAATTAAAAAATTGGTCAATGTCATTACATGATGTGATGCAACTTGTGGAAGTTCCACTTGTTATAGATAGTAAAAGGTACAATGAGTTGGCTTCCATGATAAACGAAGAAGACTTTAAAGGAATGTGGAATACTAGTTTGTAACCTCAACAAACTAAATAGGTTTTGATCTCAAAATCTCTCTGAACTTTTGCTCAACAAGATTTTATCTCAAAAACTCCATAATTTTTTTCTCAATAGAATTTGATCCCAAAGCTTTCAAAATTTTTACACTAGAATATTTATCAATTAAAATAACTCTAAATTTAATACAATTTGATCCCAAATTTTTCATGAACTTTTATATAAAAACATATACCAATCAAACCATCTAACTAAATCAACTTACACGATCATTGTTATTTACATATCTCTTCATCATTGTTATTTACATATCCCTTCCGTAATTAGAATTACATTAACTTAATAATTACTTAAAACTACATCATTGCATATCCTTATAAAAAAATTGCATTAGATTAATAATCACTTAAAACAAAAGAACCTTGTTGACATACAATTCACATACTAAAAAGTGAAAAATGATTACATCAAACTCATTTTGTAATATAATATTTACATTAAAACTATTTTATTTTGTTTAATTTTGTAATATAATATTTACATTAAACTATTTTATTTTATTTTTAATAAGGTAAAAAGTAATATAAAATATATATATTATATTATAATAATAATAAAAATGGTGCAAAGTGAATATAACATTTAATTTTTATTAAAAAAATTAAACATTTAATTTTTATTAAAAAAATTAAACATATAATTTTTATAAATAAAAAAATTATTTTATATATATACTAGAGTATATATAAATGGAGGTTATTAGTCTCCAATGGGACTATAGCAATGAGTTTGCTTTTGATATGACATTGATGTGATATTAATTTTCTTTTTACCATAAATTTGTGTATGCAATGTAATGTTTAACATAGGAAAACAAATATATATTTTGGATATAAAAAAAAATATGTGTGTTTCTCATTTCTAATTGGTTGATAGAATTGAAGTATTATTGCTCCCTTCACATCTTTCAATATGTAGAATTAATTACATAATCAATGAATTTCACCAATCACCACATCTAAATATAAAAAGTTGTATTATGTATTTATTATTGTGCATTATTATATTTATTATCTAATATATTATTTGTTATTATATTTATATTATATTTATAATATATTTATGAATATTATAGTTCCATTAGCTTATACATTTTGAATAACAAATAACCCTCAATTATTATCATTTGACAAAAAATATTCATTACTTGTGCATTTAGTTATATCATCAAAAGTGATGCTTCTAAAAACGATTATTTAACATTTTTATTTAATAAATACTCGTGAAAATTTAAGGATTGAAGTATAACTAATTTCTCCATATATTTTGAGGTCAAAATAAAGAAATTGATACTCTAACAAATAAAGGATCCTGACTTGTAGAAAGGAATTATGAGGTAAAGGGGGAACTCATCCCATTGCTACCCCTATAATCATGATGTCAACTTTGGAGAACATTGTAATGTTCAACACATGGTACCATGATCACACAAGTTTGAGTTGAAAGTTAATACATTTACATAGTCATTAGTCATATATGCATGTGGTTTGGTGGGAGGTCGTAATAAATGGTACTATGGAAATGGGCAATGGTAAATGTGGGACATTAATATACGTTTTTCGGGGAAGTCGTTGGTCATTCATAGCGTTGATGCCATAGGAAGACATACGAGCATCCTTTCATAGTTTAACTTTTGTCCTAGTGTTCGTGATTCTAGGAAGGGATGCAATTTGTCTTATGGTTTTAGTTTATAATTGAAAGGTGGAGCCAAGAGTGAGATTGGCAATCCCACTCCTCCATTCATTGAAGAGATAACTTCTAAAACTTGGCATGTATATTTCCAATTTTGATAAATTATATGCAGTTGGAATTTGGGTATGGGTTAAAGACATCGGAAGCCGTGCAAGAAGGTGCCTCTAGTGGATCTATTGTTTAGTTTTTTCTTTGCTATGGTTTATGTTGTATAAGGTTATTTTTTTGTTTAATTAGTATGATTAGCAATATACATGCCAAGTTTTAGAAGTAATTATAGGATAATAGGAGACAATAGGAGCAAGGAAGAACAAATCTATATTTTGGACATTTGGTTGAGGTCATGTTTATTTAAAAAAAAAAATAGTATTAAACAACTATTTGGTTCAGTCATAACTTTCATTGATATACAAATTATTAGTTATTATGGGAAAAAAACTTTTTTTTTGTATTGATGGTGGCTAGAAAGGAGTCTCGAGAATTAGAGTGACTTGTATGTTACATAAAAGACTTTTTACCATAATATGTTGATTGATATATGAAGGAGATTATCTCTTTGGTTGAACTTAAAGCTCAACATCATAAATCTTTCCTTAGTGTAGTCCTACGTCAATATTTGTCAAAACATCAACAATTCCATAATTGTTTTCTAGATAAACATCTTGCTATTAAATAGGGTTATTTATTCTATTTATTATTATTATAAATAAAAATACTATTTTTCATATTCCATTCATAGAAAAAATAATACATACACGAGAGGCACATTCATTACATGAAGATAAACAATATAGATTTGATAATCATTGAATTAGTTTAAAGGCATATCGTGCCCCATCGTTACCTTTGTAAACAATAGAGATTTGAGGGCTTCCTCGAGCAACTGTTTAAAGGGATAACTTTGCACAAATCCTTCAACGACTGTCATCAGGTGGTGCATATTCCTTTAATGGAGGCGTCGCCCCCTTCAAGGTACAGATCAATTTTGATATTCCTATATTTGAAGGTCAAATAGATGTGGATATTGTAGACAAATGGTTAAACCTTATAGAAGGGTATTTTTTTGTCCATAACTTTTTTGATAGAGAAAAGATTACATTTGCGCTCCTTAAGGTCGTCCCCCATGTTAAACATTGGTGGGAGACTTTCTGTGAGCAAAAGGAAACATAGGAATCTACATTATTTGTAGTCGCACCCACTTGGGGTTCTTTCAGGGATGATGAACAATACTACCATGTTGGAAGTTATGATGACTTATATACAAGATTGACCACATTGCGGCAGGAAAGGAACCAAACAATGCCAGAGTTCACCAATGTCTTCCATACCTTGTGCACCAAGTTGGGTATCAAAGACTCTGAGCGACATTTTCTCAAGTGTCAATGGGCATGTTCTATTGATATGTTGTCAAAATCAAGCAAAATCTTAAACAAAAGACGTGACAATTTGGGTCTGCGAACCCCTCACAACAGAAGCAAGGAAAAGGCAACCCCAACCTGCGGAATAAAGGACAAACAAGGATGGACAACCTTAGGACAAGCAGTCTAATCCATAAACAAAGAAGGACAATGGGAATACAAAGAAAGACACTGGGAAGTGGTTCAAGTTCCATAAGATCCCCTGGAATAACATCGTTGAATGTCACTCAAAGCAGTCATTGGTGGCTGAGGTGACAGCCTATGAATCATATGTGGGCTCCGACTCTGAGTCAAAACCAGAAAAAGGGAGACAAATCATTGACGCAAAACCCAGTGCCATCATTGATACCACCAAGGTCCAACCCAGTGAACCTGATGAACCAGAGGAACGTGAGCACCTCTTTCATTCACATGTGTGGGTGAAGGGTACTCTTATGCACTTCATCGTTGATAGCAATATCTAGAAGAACCTCATCTCAGTGGAGGTCATCAAGCGGTTGGATCTACTGACAACACCACACCCACAATCGTACACCATTGGATGGCTCTACCAAGGAAGCAATATTTGCATCAACCAACAGTGTTGCCTTCCCTATGACATTAAGCCCTTAAATGCTGAGGTATTGTGTGATGTTGCCCCTCTTGAAGTTTGTGATGTTCTTTTGGGCCAACCTTATTTATGGAAACATCATGTTGTATATGAGTCTATGCCTCGTAGTGTTATTATTACTTTGGACAGAAAGTTGTACAGGATACCCGAGGTAGTCCCACCTACTGTCATTTTTTTTTTATCTTTTTTAAGCAATGCAAGAAGGTCATCTCTCAGACTGGGGAGTTTGTCTTCTTCATTATTTTTGCTCAAAGTGAGAGGAAGGTTACAACCACATCCATGGCCTTTGCAGTAGGTCTCTCCATGCAGCAGAAGCAAGTGGATAAGGTTGTGGAAGAATACAAAGACATCTTCTGCTCACCCACTGGAATACCTATGCACTACCAGGTCAAGCACTCAATCGATATGACCCCCAACGCACCACTACCCAATGGGTCATTCTATCGCCGCTCTTTGTTAGAAGATGAGAAAATCAAGCGCTAGATCTAAGAGTTGCTTAAAAAGGGGCACATCTGACCAAGCTCATAACCTTTTGGAAGCCCAGCATGCTTGTGCAGAATAAAGATAGGACATGACGACTTTGCATTGATTATCAAGCCCTAAATAAAATCACAGTCAAGAACCGATACCTAACTCCCCGAATTGACTATCTCCTTGACCAACTCAAGGGGGGAAAATACTTCAGTAAGATTGATCTAAATTCAAACTACCACTAGGTCTCAATAAAGTGGACCGATGTATGGAAGACCGCCTTCAAGTCCAAAGAAGGTCTTTTTGAATGGTTGGTCATGCCCTTTGGCTTGAGAAATGCCCCAACAAATTTCATGAGGATGATGGATTCTATCTTACGGCCTTTCACCAATTCTTTGTTGGTGGTGTATTTGGATGACATCCTCATATTCAACAAGAGTTTGGTGGAACACTTGCAGTATATTCAACATGTTTTGTACACTCTGCGGCAACACAAGTTGTATGTAAATTTGGTAAAATGCCCCTTCGGTATGAACAAGGTCCAGTACTTGGGTTACATTGTCGATGAGCATGGAGTACATGTCGATCCAACCAAGATCCAGTTCATTCGTGACTGGTCAACCCCGACCTCACTCACTGAACTTCGGAGCTTCTTAGGCCTTGTCAATTTATATCGCAGGTTCATCTTGGGATTCTCCCACATTGCATGGGCTCTTAGCCAGGTGACCAAAGGTGGTGCCAAGGCAAAGTTTGTGTGGGGCCAGACGCAACAAAACTTGTTCGATGATTTGAAGTAGTGCTTGTCCTTAGCCCTGGTTCTCTCATTACCTGACCTGCAATAGCTTTTTGAGATTGAGACAAGTGCTTTGGGATATGTTGTGGGCATATTTCTCACTCAACATGGACATCACGTGGCCTATCATAGTGAGACATTATCAGATATCATTCGTAAGTACCCCAATTACGACAAAGAAATGTACTCCATTATACAATCATGTCACCAGTGGAGGCATTACATTCTTGGGAAGGAGACAGACATCCACATTGATCATAAGCCTCTGCAGTCCATGCAGACACAAGGAAAATTGCAAAATGTCCGCCATCGAATTGGTCCACATAATTGCAACAATTCCATCTCAACATCAAGTATAAGACAAAGAGCACCAACCGCATCGTCGACTGCCTCAGTCAACCTCCAATTGCGACACTAACCACGGTGTTACACTCCTGTAGACATGAGACCTCCAGATGGCCCCAACTCTAAGAGAGAGATCATGACTTCTCCACTACTTACCATATGTTGGGCACAAACATAGTTGTCATTGATTTCCATCTTCAGGACGGGTTGTTGTGCCATTTGGACCATCTCTATGTCCCATCAAGCGAGTGAGTGAAGCTGATTTGGGAAGCTCACTATAATTGGGTGGTAGGACACTTTGGCATAGAAAATACAATGGCAGTGTTGCAAAAACATTTATATTGGCCGAAACTTCGACAGGATGTCAACAAGCATGTCAGGACCTGCATGGCCTGCATCATTATCAAACTCACCATTAAGAAATAAGGCATGTACACCTCTCTACCTACTCCCAACAAGCTCTGGGAATCCATCTTGATGGACTAAATGTTGGGACTTCCTTCAACCAAGTAGGAAAATGATTGTGTTTTTGTGGTTGTTGTTCAATTTTCCAAGATGGCGATTATGGCCGCCTACAAGAAGAGCATCACAGTGGAGGCCACTGCCAAGCTCTTGTTCCAACGAGTATGGGTACATTTGGGATACCACAAACCATCGTCTCATATCAGGACGGTCAGTTCCTCAACACATTCTGGTTGAGCCTTTGGTCACGACTAGAAACCAAGCTCACAAAATCCACAAGCTTCCACCCCCAAACTGATGGCCAAACCGAGGCCATCAATAGGATGATCGCACATATCTTGCACATGTAAAATTCCAAGCATTCGCGCATATGGGATGAGATTCTTCCCTATGTTCAACACATTTACAATAGAGCCATACATAGCTCAATTGGCCACAGCCCATTTCAGGTGGGGTTGGGATTTCAACCATTGGGTCCCATGGATGTTGCATTACCCCTTGCATTCACATAGGAAGAATCGTCCCATGCTCAAACTGAAGCTGACAAAGCCACCTAATTCATTGAACGAACCCAACAGATCCGCCAACAAGTTCATGATATTTTACAGAAGTCCAATGCCAAGTACAAGCAACACCATGATCAACATCGAGTGCCACACAAGTTTCAGGTGGCAGATAAAGTTTGGTTGCATTTGCAGAAAGAACGCCTTACTGGACCCCATCGAAAGCTTCGTCCACTACGCTATGGACCTTACACCATCACCAAGGTTGTGGGTAACAATTCTTTTGAGCTCAACATTCCCCCCTTCCTTAGCTTGCACCCAGTGTTTAATGTGGACCTCCTTCGACCATACTTTCCACCATTATTGGACACCCTAGAGATAGAAGAACACTTGGCACCGACATCTCTCAACCATGAATGCATGAAACATGCATCCACTAATCATATCGTGGACACACAGGTTAAGGGTATTCGCTAACAGAAGCTTCAACGTTATCATTTTTTCAAAGCGGGGAAGCTCCTGCACCAAGGCAAGTGGCTCACCCGGGGCCAAGTTCAACAAAACTTCCCTCATCTGATGGGGGAACTCGAAAAAATAGAGACCATTGCTTCCTAAGGGGGGGAGGATTGATCCAAGTGGATAACGGTGGCCACCCACCTCTTCCAACTGGCTCACATACAATTTTCATCTTGGCATTTTTTTTTTCTAGATTTTTGGATCTCAAACTTTCAGGGTCATTTTGAGGCCCTAAACAACATTTTTAGGGCTCTCCACAGTCACACTATAGACAAAGTCAGAGTGTGACGAAAACATGTGTAGTCCTCGGATACAACTTTCCAATGGGATATCGGGATCAACCAAGCATTGAGTACTCTAACATCTTAATTGAATTTAACCAATGATTGTCCAACTTCACATCTTTCCACCAAGAAGGATTATGAGTTTTATCCTTTTGTAACCAGAGAAGACTTTTCCTACAAGCATGAAGACCCGTCGCATAACCATGTTCAAGCGAAGTCTACAATGAAATGAAACATGTTTATAATATTAAGGTTGAGTTCAGGTACAATTGTCACTTTCCAACACAATGTCACCAAAGAGACCTTTGCTTATATTACATAAATAAATACTTTGACATATGAAGTAAAACCATAATCACTAGTTTATGAGGCCAAAGAAATGAATGTACCCAAACAAATTACCAATAATTATTCAAGTCAATAAACTTTAATATTTAAAAAAAAAAACTAAACAATTTATTTTTTATATAAAATAACATAATTTTTTTTATATAAGAATTAAAACAATTTTATAAACAAACCACTACCATGACCTTTTTCTCACCACTTATACTATATCCCATTAGGAATTAAACTCCAATTTGAAAAAGTCTTCTACATATAAACAAATAAATAGCAATTCATTCTCAAAAAAACAACGTTGAATCAATCCTCTATGCATAGACCAATATATTTTTATTCTATCAACAACAACTTACTCTCGCAATAAAATGCTAAAAGGGAAAGTGAAACCTTTTAGTTTGCAATTTAATAAACAAACCACTACTATCCAAAAACCTAAAAAAAACATGACCTTTTTTCTCTTATATTACATCTCAATGGAAATTAAACTCCAATTTGAAANTATTTTACAGAAGTCCAATGCCAAGTACAAGCAACACCATGATCAACATCGAGTGCCACACAAGTTTCAGGTGGCAGATAAAGTTTGGTTGCATTTGCAGAAAGAACGCCTTACTAGACCCCATCGAAAGCTTCGTCCACTACGCTATGGACCTTACACCATCACCAAGGTTGTGGGTAACAATTCTTTTGAGCTCAACATTCCCCCCTTCCTTGGCTTGCACCCAGTGTTTAATGTGGACCTCCTTCGACCATACTTTCCACCATTATTGGACACCCTAGAGATAGAAGAACACTTGGCACCGACATCTCTCAACCATGACTGCATGAAACATGCATCCACTAATCATATCGTGGACACACAGGTTAAGGGTATTCACTAACAAAAGCTTCAACGTTATCATTTTTTCAAAGCGGGGAAGCTCCTGCACCAAGGCAAGTGGCTCACCCGAGGCCAAGTTCAACAAAACTTCCCTCATCTGATGGGGGAACTCGAAAAAATAGAGACCATTGCTTCCTAAGGGGGGGAGGATTGATCCAGGTGGATAACGGTGGCCACCCACCTCTTCCAACTGGCTCACATACAATTTTCATCTTGACATTTTTTTTTTCTAGATTTTTGGATCTCAAACTTTCAGGGTCATTTTGAGGCCCTAAACAACATTTTTAGGGCTCTCCACAGTCACACTATAGACAAATTCAGAGTGTGACGAAAACATGTGTAGTCCTCGGATACACCTTTCCAATGGGATATCGGGATCAACCAAGCATTGAGTACTCTAACATCTTAATTGAATTTAACCAATGATTGTCCAACTTCACATCTTTCCACCAAGAAGGCTTATGAGTTTTATCCTTTTGTAACCAGAGAAGACTTTTCCTACAAGCATGAAGACCCGTCGCATAACCATGTTCAAGCGAAGTCTACAATGAAATGAAACATGTTTATAATATTAAGGTTGAGTTCAGGTACAATTGTCACTTTCCAACACAATGTCACCAAAGAGACCTTTGCTTATATTACATAAATAAATACTTTGACATATGAAGTAAAACCATAATCACTAGTTTATGAGGCCAAAGAAATGAATGTACCCAAACAAATTACCAATAATTATTCAAGTCAATAAACTTTAATATTTAAAAAAAAAAACTAAACAATTTATTTTTTATATAAAATAACATAATTTTTTTTATATAAGAATTAAAACAATTTTATAAACAAACCACTACCATGACCTTTTTCTCACCACTTATACTATATCCCATTAGGAATTAAACTCCAATTTGAAAAAGTCTTCTACATATAAACAAATAAATAGCAATTCATTCTCAAAAAAACAACGTTGAATCAATCCTCTATGCATAGACCAATATATTTTTATTCTATCAACAACAACTTACTCTCGCAATAAAATGCTAAAAGGGAAAGTGAAACCTTTTAGTTTGCAATTTAATAAACAAACCACTACTATCCAAAAACCTAAAAAAAACATGACCTTTTTTCTCTTATATTACATCTCAATGGAAATTAAACTCCAATTTGAAA
>JZKD02S1592865.1:0-10155 GCA_000966675.3 Picea glauca
TTTTCCTATGGGAATTAAGTAACATAGATGTGTTGTAATATGTAATGGTAGAATAGAAACAAGAAGTACGTCATCACCTCTAAGCTCTTGTATAGGGGAAATGACTAGAACCATTAACATTGCTTAAGCTAGTATCACTTCTATTACTCAGATGGTCATACAAGATCACTATGATAGCTTCTCTATATGGGATATGACTTCAAGTGTTATGCTTAATCTCTACCTTATATTACCATAACTATGATGAGGTTTGTACGTATGATAGTTATGTATGTTCTATAAAGTTTAGTGAATCATTACAACTTAGTTGAGTTTGATTTATGTATATAAATCTACTAATAGTGTTACGTGTATCATATTATTTTACAAGTAAAGTATAACCATAATCACTAAAGCAGTGGAATTTGTTATCATATCTATTACAGATAACAAGGGCATTTAACCTGTAATGATGATTACCAACCCATTTGATATATGTATTACTAATATACAATATCACATATTACACATAACTAGTATTAGTGCACTGTGAGGTTAGTCTCATTCCCATTAATCTATGTAATCAAATCAACAAAAGTAACTCGTATCATGCTTATTAGTTACAGTCTGTAATTACCATTATGTTATGGCATTATTACTGGTTGATCTGAGTATTAAGCCCATAAGTATCTATAGATCAAATTTGTGTTCATAAAGGTTAGATATGTCTATGATTACCATTACTAAGCTATAACATGTACAAAAGGTGATATAAGTGATATGTATAGGGTCAAATACTTACACCTAAGGTCTAAGATGAGCTGCTTACAACTTGTATAAATATGAAGTAATATGCAAATACTGATGATTACATTCTTCATGCTATAACTAGTAATCAATACTAATCAAATGATTGGAATGATAGAGATCAGTGAATATAGTAAGTTGAATATGACTTAGCACTACCACTTTAATGATAGTATCCATGTATCATAAGTTGCTTGACTTCCATTACTTGTAAGCTATGTTTGAGTTAAGTTTGGAATCACACTGGCCTCATAGTAAGATTTTACTTGTTCATACTATATTAGGATATCAAATATGGATAAACAGTATTCCAACTTTCCCTTATTAGTGAATATTGATTTAATGGTAATTAGACTCCATTAGAACTAGAGTAATTGAATACGAATCTTGTACATGCTTATACTAGTTGATTTGATTACGGTAATAAGGCAGTGTTACCATGAATGGTATAAGGCTTATCATAGAGCCTAACATATCAATAAAGTTGAGCTAAACTACATGGGAAACATACACCCTAATAAGTTAGTTGATCAGAGTATAAGCACAACTAAGTTAAGTATGATGAATGCATATTATAATCCAGTTTCAAACTAGTATGATTGATATGAGCTATTACATGGGTTCAGTGTGTGAATGAGTCATATAAGGTAAAACAAGGAGAGTAGTATCCCATATGTTACATATTATGTAAATAATGTAATATCATGACGCTTGATCATTACACACATGTCTAAGAGTTCTACTACAAACCAATGGTGTTTCCATAGGGTTGGTCCCCTACGGCCAAGTCACAATCCACTAGACTATGACTTGGCTGTGGGGGCCAACCCTATGGCCAATCTATGAGCATGCTAATAGCTTGGCCATAGAGTTGCACCCCCCCCGTGGCCAAGTCTTAGTCCAGTGGACTGTGACTTGGACGTGGGGGCCCAACCCTATGGCCAATACATTGGCGTGCCCACGGCTTGGGTACAAGGGCCAATTTTTAACATAATTTAAATTAAAAAGAAAAATTAAAATTAAAACAAAAACTAAAATATCAGTGGGAATTTTGAGCTTACCTGAAGCTCGGTTCTCCCTCTCGAAGGATCACCCACCAACACGACAACACAAATGCCCGAAGGAGCACCCACCAACACTAGCACAACAGAACGTCTACACCAAAACCACATCTGTGCCCACGACTCGGCTACAAATCCCAAATTATAAATTAAAATTAAAATTAAAAGAAAAAGAAAAACTAAAATATCACTGCGAATTTGGAGCTTACCTAAATCTCGACCCGCCCGCCTAAAGGAGCACCCACCAACATGACACCATAATCGCCTGAATGAGCACCCACCAACACCAGTCTACGCCAACACAACACAATCCGCTCCAACACTTAGTCTGTGCCAACACTCAACACAGTTCCTCACACAACACAGTCTACACCAACACTCAACACAATCCCTCACACAACACAGTCTATGCCAACACTCAGTCTCTTACACAACACAGTCAGTCACAGTAATAGTTGAGAAAAATGTTACATTTTTTAATGTTCGGTTAGTATATAAGTCGTTTTTTGGCCGAAAGAATCTTTCAACCAAAAAGATATTGTTGGATGGAAAAAAATCGTCCAAAAAAATTTCTACATGAAAATCAAGGGCGTTGTCATTGTACCGTTCGATTTGGCATTCCATAGTTCAATTGAAAATTAGTTTGGCTGAAACAAATATCTTTCGGTCGAAAAATAATATTAGTTCGACCGAAAGAATGTTTTTCAGAATTTTGGAGATGAGATTGTCACGAAAATGTTACCCAGCTCTGTGATTTTACCCAAAGACTTTTCATTTGTATTTTAATCAACAATCATATCCTTACCCATAAGGGGTGATAGTAAGGCATAGTGTTGTGAATATAAAATGAAAATCGACCATTCTTATGGATTGTAGAGTGTGGAATGTGAAGTTGTAGAAAGTTAATATAACTTCTCTCGTTTACAAACTGGAAACCTCTTGGATATACATGGTAGCTTCCTATGAACTGTAGAGCCAAAAGACACAATTGAAAAACCACTACCTTGGTCTCCATAAACTACTTATATAATTTACACAAAAGTACTTCGTAGTAATTGCAGTAGATGAAGATGAGTAATGCTCCATAATGAACCAAATAGTTTTTTTTTTAATTAATGAAAATCTCATCGGAAGTTCAACGAACTTCTAGGAGTTCATTGATAATGTGAGTAATGTAATGTTAGATGCTCGACTCTACCAGTGTTGGAATCACAACAAATTTTTTGACACATTGACACTATTGCGATGAACAAGGATGGTAATTTTTCTGTGGTTCGTTAATCCTATGACAAACCTACAACGAATCTATGATGAAGAATATTCAATATTATGACAAAAATATGACGACAATTGCTTTTGACATTGGTCAATTGTACTTAGAGTAAGTCGATGGTTTGCCAATGGTATGAAAGACATTGGTCAATTGTACAACAATAATATCATTGGAAATTGGTCGATTGTGCTCCAATTTCATCATAGGTTGGTCTCTCTTTTGAAAAATTGGCAAAGGACAATGGTTGATCATACGACAAACCTACAATGTTAATGGATTTGAACATTGGTGAATTTTGCTCCATCTTCATTGTAGGTTGGTCTCTCTTCTAACAAAAATGCAACAAACATTGGTCGTTTGTATGACAAACCTATGACAACAATGGTTGTGGACGTTGGTTTATTATGGTCAAAGTTTGTCATAGGTTGGTCACTATTATGACACATTAATGATGGACATTCATGGATTTTCTATGAATGTCTATCAATCGCATGAAAAAAGTTTTCATTTTTCTTGTGACAACTAACTATTTTGTTAAATGTATGATAGAACAATAGTTCAGCGCAATTGCGACAATTATGACATGACAAAAAACGGGTTGTAGGCTTCAAAATACATGAGACATTTTTTTGGAAAATAGTCGTCAATAAATTGTCAAGAGATGTGCTCAATGTACTGGTGTGTCCATATCTAGTTCTAAAAGTTATCTTACTAATTTATTCATCATTTATCCTTATATGATGGTATCCTGATTTCAAATCTATTTTTGAGAAGGTATTTTATTCTCTTAGTTGATCAAACAAGTCTTCAATTTTGGGTAGAGGATATTTATTCATCATATTGACCTTGTTTAGCTATCTAAAATAAATGCACAACCTCAAAGTTACATATTTATTATTTACAAGGAGTATTGGTGCTCCCTAAGGAGAGGCACACAAGTGTATATACCTCTTCTTCAATTATATTTTTAATTTTATTTTCAATTCCTTAAATTCCAATGTACTCATTCTATATGGAGTCTTAGAGACCAACACAACTCTAGGCATGGAATCAATAGAGAAATCAATGTCTCTTTTTGGTGTAAATATAAGTATTTCCTCAAACACATCTACAAACTCTAGAAACAATAGAAAGTCCTAGAGACTTGGGATTTTTCACTTTCCTGACTCTTCCATATTGGATGAGTAGTTATGCAGCTAAAAATACTTTGTTATCCCTAGTAACCAGGCTTCAATATCCTCTCCCATGTGTTTTCACCATCAAAGGTCAAAGGCTTAATATTCCTAATCTATCCTTGCCAAGGATGATTTTAGGGGCTAAATTTCACTCATGGACTAATTTTCCATGGTTTTTCCCAAAACAAGACTCGCTATTCTAAAAATTATTCGCCCAAATTCTATAGGATAAAATTATTTTAACTTACAAATCACCAAAATTTTATACAAACTATACAAAATCCTTAGAAATTTGAATATTTTTACAAAAATGTCGCCAAACATTTATAGTTGGCATATGAAGGATTAGTAAGATTCACCAAGGTTTCTACATTTTTGAAATAAATTTCCATCCTTAAAATCACCCCTGATCCTTGTAAACTATCTTGTTCATGTATTTTTGTTTGACGTCTAGCTAGGGACACTTCGATACTATTCTTTGATTCTTCATATGTATAATACTTCTTGCCTAAATATTAGGGTGAATACCGATGCTTTTGATCTTTAGTACTACTTCTTGAGTGTCTGGATTTTCCATGGCATTCCCTAATTGAATGAAGGTGTCCTTCTTACTCATTCCTTGATCATAATCCATTCCTCATTTTCCTTTGCAACTAATTTAAACCTTCAATTAGTTGAGTGTTGACTCACTTTTTGTTTTCCTGAGCCCTTAGAATTCTCTCATTATCATATCTACAACTCTAGACCTCCATTTTCAAGCTCCACATTTTTTTATACCAAATCAAATGGTTGACTATCTTCTCTTCTTCCATTAGAGTCTATCTGATTTCCTACACTAATATTTAGGCCTCTAAATTTCTCTTTGTGATTGTAAGGATCTTATCCAACTTCCATATTTATTCTTCAATATTAATATTCAATTGTGATCTTTAATTATCCTTGATATCGCAATATATCCACAAGAAGTGTTAGTACAAATAAATTTATTAGGTATATTTGACTTCAAAAATATGTGTAGTTTTTCTTACATATTATAGAAACTATCCACATTGTCAATTTATGTTTAATAAAGGCTACATATCTTTTTCTTCTTAGATTCTATGAAGATCAAGAGTAATTCTATAAAATATAAATATTTATAATTGTTTTCTTATAGATTATATTTCCAACTAATATACTCATGCTTCAATGTGGGATTGGAGCTAAAAGTTATGTTCCTATGAAGTTACCATTTTTGCTCAATTTTCTTCATTTCTCTCATTGGTGAAATTAATGTCAAAAGCCAACTTCCTCCACATATAGAAGAAACTATAGAGAGAACCAAGAAAACTCGTATATTAGTAATAGATAACTTATAATTATGATTACTCAACAACATTCATATTAGTTATATGATGCTCTATTCTTTTTTTGCATCAATTCAAAACTATCAACTTTACCCTTTTTGTACTTTCTCCATACTTAAAAATTTTGGCCAAAATTTTTAACTTTCAAAAAAAAAATGGGAAGTTTTTACTATGACAATTTTGTGTATATTGTTTAGAAGAAATTTTTTTTAATAAGAATTGTTTTCTAGTTTTGAAGTCTTGGGTCACTTTTCCTCCATTTACAATTTCAAAAACACTAAAAAAAATCTCCCAAAATAGTGGATTTTGACATATTTCTTCATCTCCACTCCAAACCCCTTAAAATTTGACCAAAACCTCTACTTGGTTTTTTCGTATCTAATCCTATTCACTATTTTCCAAATTGCATACTCCATTGAACTTTTGTTAATAAGTACCCTCCTAATCTTTGAAAACCACTAATAGTAATTTTTTGGAATTCAATCAACAAACCACCTTCATTGAAATTTGTATAGCCTTCATCACTATAGGATTACACTTGAAATTTTACCTCATTATGAACTTAAATGCTCCTATTATTGCTAAGATAATATTTTGGCTGTAGACTTTTGTTTAAATATATATACCAAAAAACAATTGCTACTAGGATAATATTTTGGCTGTAGACTTTTGTTTAAATATATATACCAAAAAACAATTGCTTATGTGAAATTGAAATTGTTGATGTGTTGTGACACATGTATGTTGGGATTGGTGTCCAAATGTCACCTTAACTTGCCTCCACATATCCTCATGCATATCCTTGGTATACAACTTGAAATTTCTTTCTTCATATACAACTAATTTCTATCTTATACATCACTAGTGCTATAACTAATAGCTCTCATACATTTCTATAACATAATTGGTAACCCCTATGCACTATTGAGGCAAAAAAATACTCCATAACCACACTAATTTTTTCTCTATCACTATTAACAACTCTAATGATTAGAAACTCTAATGCTATGATATATAACTAATTATGAAATATGTGCATACTAATGTAGAGCTATGTAAGCGTAATTAAACAACCATTCAATCATGAACCAATAATTATGAATGCAAACTAATGTACATGCATTATGAACTAAACAAAATACAAAATAATTTAATATATGACATGAAAAAAACAATTCTACATATTTATCAACAAAACAAGAACACTTATCTTCTAGAAGCTCTTCAACAACTAGCTATAGAAGAAGGGTGCTCCACCTAACCATAGAATCACTATTACACCTAATATATTTGTATCAAAGGCCACCCATGAGCTAAGGCTATGAGTCCACCAAGAACAATTCATATGGTATGGCTCCAATTTCTCTCCCACAACCTAATTCCTAGAATTCTCAAACTAATTTCCACTACAACAATATCAATCTATCATCCCTCTTTCCCCTCATCCTACATAACCCAAGGGAATGGATCCCTTTCTCTAGTAAATAGTCCCTTAGGATATCCCACTTCCATCTAAGTCTTTAGCATAGGTTGGCCATGAAATATCTATGGTGGAATTCTAGAGATAAATAGTTGTAATTAATTCCTCTTAATAACATAAATTACCCTTACACACAACCATAATTTCCTCATACTATCATCATTTTATTTCTTCATAATTTTATAATTGTAAAACTATGTCACTCTAAGTTCATATAAGAACTCAAGGAATAGTGAACATGAATCTCCTCTTACATACCCTAAATCATAAAACATATGTGCATGCAATATAAGACCACGTGCCTTCTTGAGAAGTATATGTATTTCACATTCACAATTATTTACAAGGTTGAAAGGATTTAGGATAATCATAAATAAAGATTTAATAAAGATAAGGAAAATATGAAATAAAGTAATATTATTCTCACTTAATCTATTAAACCTCCCTTTCTTTCCCCTCTTGTAGAGTCATAGCCCCCTTATTTTTTTGTCCTTCTTCTACAACATGTGATGTATTTATATTATATTTCAGTGTACACTTTACAAGTCGCATATGTTATTCTTATTGTCATTTCATCATATACATATACATTCATAGTATGGGGGTCAAAACTTTGTATTACATTCGAGGTTAGTGTAACCTCACTTCGTGAAATGATGGGTTCATGATGAGAGAGAAGGTGATGCAAGGTAGAAAAAAGAGAATCATTGCGTTTATTATGGTGAGTTTTCTCTAAACTAAGTTCTTAGACTAGTCATGAGTGTTTATGACACTTATGGTTGGGGTGACCATAGAGTTGGAAAATGGTGCAATGATGACAATTCCAATGATGAAAATTCTATTTATGCCTGGTTTGAGCTCAATTCTAGTAGGGATTATGAGTACCCCCACCATTACTACCATAAACATTGTTCCCCTTAGATATAATTTCCACCACCGAAGGAAAATGTGCTTAGGTGGTGAACAATGTGTTTTTCAAGTTTATTTTCCTACTGTGACAAAATATGGTCTTAGTGACAACTTTCGACAAAGAAAAAAAATGAAACAATCACACCCATAATGATGATAGGAAGGCTCGAGAAATTATTGAATGTAATTGGGCCTTTCAAATGTCTTGATGAAGTCCACTAAATGAGACAAGCGAAGTATGATATAAAAAATTATAGTGAAACTCCCAAGGTGATGAAATATTAGGGGAAACAACTATCTATCTTACGTGCTCTTGTAATCTCATAAGAGCCACTTGATGATATACCTAAGATTTGTAGCTAGGATACCTCTTCACAAGTTGTTGACAAGGGTTTACCAAATTTAAATAGTCAAGAGGTCACACCCAACTTAAAATAGATGGGAAGTTCTCAAACTACTTATCCATACCTAAAAATTGGAAATCAAAAGAGAATGCATCCCTTATGTAACACAATGAATTAGATAGTTCCCTAAGAGGAAAACTATATTTAATGATAAATAATCATAGGGTGTTGTTTGGATGCCTTGTTACTCCATACTACTAACCTAAACTATAAATTCGTTTCTTCCCCAATGGAGGATTATAATGGGTTAGATTAACTTTGTTGGTTACAAAAGTAATTATCTTGGGAATATGAACCAAGCGTATTATAGTTGGAGTTATTATCTTGGGAATATGAACCAAGCCTATTATAGTTGGAGTGCCAAAGGAGATATTTAAAACTTTCAACCATTTCTAATTAATCATTGTATCACAAGGGAGAAAGAATAATCAGTCATGGAAGAGCCTTCAGGTCCTTAATTTCCCACACAAGTTGTGTGGATAATCGAATTGAAATGTGGAAGTAAATAAATGAAAGGAAATACTAAGAAATAAATTGTGGGAAAGAAAAATCGAAGGAAATAAATACTAAAATAAAGTGCTTTATTCCTTACTAACCAATTTTCTTAACATTGAACAATTTAAATATAAAACAAAATGTAAAACACTATGAGTAATTCATGTATCAATTTAACATGCTAAAGCCAACTTTTGGAAAAGTAAAACAATTCTAAAAAATGGATTTAACAAAGGTAGTGTGGGATTTCGACTTGATAGTGGAACAATTAGTGGTTATCATTTGAGTAGAAAGACTATCTACCTACATTACTAAATCATGTGGGTCTCAATGAGAAAACTAAGTACTATGTTTAAGAACCTAACAAATAGTGGTGCAATTTCTCGAGAATGCTCATAAATGTGTTTTTTTTTTAAATGATCCCACAATGGTGTGTTGGGTTAAAATAATGGGCTAAATTGAGATGATAACAAATCAAAAGAATGAAGAAAAAAATAGATCCACAAAACAACGAAGGAAAGAGAAATTGTTTCTAATCCCTACTAGAGTCATCATTTTATATATGGGGTTTTTGTGTATGCACTAAAAAATGAGTCTCTGCTACTATATAGCTAAGATAAGGAAAATGCCAGTCAATAATAAAGTAATGCAATTCAATCTGTCCCTAAGAATATATACTAGCTAACTAATCATTCAAACAAGGAATTTAAATGATTTAAATCACACTTTGGGGTGGAAGAGAAGAAATTCGTTGTCATCGAATATAAAGGAAATAAAACGTGAAATGTATCACCTGAGGAAAATCTTCTAATTATGGACTCTATTCTTTCTCCATGGGAGAGTTCTTTCATTCCTATAGTAAGACCTCTCTAATGTGATAGTAATCCAACAACAATATTTCCTATGTAATAACACCTTGAAAGGGAATATGAAAAAAAAAGTTAAGGAAACACAAGGATACGTGAGTGGAAACAAATGAGATTCTCAGTCTTAATGGGTACATTCCATCAACATAACCTTGCATTCAAAAGTGTAATGAGATGTAGGGACAAGGCTTCTTTTTATAGGCATAACATGGGCTTAGACAAATGAAAATGCTCAATATCCATGCATGGGATCCCATGTGTTAGGTACCATATCTATTATATTAAGTAGAAAATAGAAATACTGCAAAAATTACCAATGAAACAATAAAATGTAGACAACCACAACACCAAAAATGGTAC
>JZKD02S1592866.1:0-10155 GCA_000966675.3 Picea glauca
TTAAGCTTCATTTCAGAGTTTTGCCTATCCCAACTTGGAGTGACAAGGACCTCCATCAAAGGAATCTCGAGATGTGAATTCATGATGAGATATGGACCATAGATTCATCAAAATCGTGGACCAGGGATCTAAGCTTCATTTCGGAGTTTCGCCTATCGCAACTTGGAGTGACAAGGACCTCCATCGAAGGAATCATGAGATGTGAATTCACGATGAGATTTGGACCGTAGATTCATCGAGATTGTGTACCGTTGATCTCAGCTCCATCTCAGGGTTTCGGGGATCATGACTTGGAGAGTCAATATGCCTCATCTCCAAACTCACGAAATGAGAATTCACGAAAATCACTTTATGCATAAGCGCTTGGTCATGGCCTTGGTCATATTGAGGAAGGAGCTAGCGCAGAAAATATCTGTATCGGAGTTTTGGAGATCGTGATATGAAGTGTTGAGACACTTGGCCACAGGAATGTCGAAACCCGATTTAAAGGCAAGATTAATAAATTTCATCCAACGGTGCAGATAAACTTGAATATGATTGGAGGACTATTGTTCTCTCTCACAGTTAATTTATCAGTTACGAATCTGTTAGCGAAACTGATTCATGATTCCTGATCGATTCGCGTTTTAGTTGCTCGGACAATTTTTCTTTTGCCTAAGAAGATGCGAAGAGTAACTGTTGTGGGTGTGGTTCATAAAATAAAATGAGACAGACTGTGCGTAGTTGGTTGTTCTAGACGAAAAATGAATTAAACAGTAAGAAAGGGGAAATCACAGGATGTGCAGTGTGAGATCAAAAAATATGCGCAGTGTGAGATAAAACTCAGAGAAGAGTAACAGATGAGGAAAATACTTGAAGCAGAGTAGAATGATAGAAAAATTTGAAGCAGAGCAGAATGACAGAACAAGTTGAAGTAGAGCAGACTTGCAGAACAGACAAAGGAAGAGAAGTATTGCAGAATAGTTAGAAGAAGACCAGATTTACAGAATAGAGAAGAAGTGGTAAGAATCGATTTATCTGTGTAGTTGCTTGTTTAATCAATCATTTGTATTCTAGGGTGGTTGGGAGGTGCTAGGGAGGACTATTGTCCTCAGAGGTTCAAGTGGGAGCTTGAATACAAGGACTTGTAGCTTCCATCTGGTTGCAGCCAGAGAAACCAGGGTGGCAGGGTGGTGCAAGGGAGAACAAGTGTTCTCTGTTATACAAGTTGGAGCCTGTGTAACTAGAAGTTGGTGCTTCCATCTAGTTGGTGTTGGAACATTAAGGGAGTTGGTGATTCCTTCTACTGGTTCTAGAGAAACCAGAGAGTTGGTGCTCTCAAACAAGTTGCAGCTTGTAAAACAGAGGTAGTAGCCTCACATTGAGTTGGTTCTCAATTATAGATGATGAACAGAACTTAAAAGACTGCCTATCATTTCAAAGAAGAAGAGGTTTTCTCCCTTTATGGGTTTCCTCGTGAAAATATGTCTTTGTGTATACCTTATGTGTGACTGATGCTCATTAATTTTATTGTCCATATGTTGTATAATGTTGATGATCACTTGAAGAAAGATTAAGAATGTATTAATAGACTTAAAATTGTTTANGAGGACTTTGAAAATGAAATCAACTCAATATGTACTAATTGCTCAAATCTTGTTTCGAAGAAATTTTGTTGGAATATTGCTAAGATGTGTAGATGATATGAAAGCTCAAGAACTAATTAAATAATTTCATGAAGGGGTTTCTGGAGGAAATTCTTCACCAACAACTATTGTACGTAAGATAATAAGGGTTGGTTATTATTGGCCAACAATTTTCAAAGATTCATAAGAATAAATAAGAAAATGTGTGTCATGTAAAAAACAATCTGGGAAAATGAAAAGGTTTGCGATGCCATTACAACCTATATCTGTAGAACAACCCTTTACACAATGGGGACTTGATGTTATTGGACCAATAAACCCAAAATCAAGTAAAGACCATTTATATATTCTTACTACTACATATTATTTCACAAAATGGCAAGAAGAATTAGCATTAAATAAGGAAGATTCATAAGAACTTATAAAATTCCTTGAGGATAATATTTTATTGAGATTTGGAGTTGCTGAGAAATTTATACAAAGAATGGATCAATTTTTGTTAGATCAAAATTTACAAAGTTCTGCGAAGAGTTCGGCATTATAATGGGACAATCATCTAATTATTATCCTCAAGGAAATGGCTTGGCTGAATCCACAAACAAAACTTTAGTTCAAATCCTCAAAAAGACCATTGATTAAAATAAGAAGAATTAGCATTTAAAATTAACAGATGCATTATGGGCAGGCAAGTTGACACCAAAGGATAGTATTGGGACATGTCCATATAATCTGGTGTATGGAAAAGAGGTAATAATTTCAATCAATTTAGAAACAAATGCTTTGATATATGCAATAAATATTGAGGATTTGGAAGAAGTTTCACCATTAAAAAAAGGGTATAATTAGCTCATCAAATTGGAGGAACAAAAAAATGAAGCATCACATAAAATGAATCAGAGGCAACAAAGTGTCAAAAGATATTTTGATCAAAATGAAACAATGAATTTTTTTCTAAAATGAGAATTAGTACTACTTTGGAATAAAGCAAAGAGAAACCTTCTATGCACACAAAGTTTGATGCATTATGGATTGGGCCTTATATCATCGAAAAAATCTTTGGATATAATTATGACATGCTTAAATATATGAAAGGGACAACATTAATGTTTCCAATCAATGGGAAACATCTTAAAAGTTTCTTTTCTTGTTCAAATATTTTCCTGTTGTACATAATTTGATTTCTTTGTTTTGTATATTTTCATCTTCCTGACTCCATTTCCCAATAGATAAGGAATCTGGCCTTTAGATTATCGATTCTTGACAAGCCGCAAGGGATTATCATCCCCAGTTGGAGCGAGTTTTTGACCCCTTATATTTATTTTCTTTCACTCTTTCATACTTAGAAATTTTCTTGTTTTTCTTATTTGTAAAGTATACCTTTTCTGTTTAGTCCCCATACTTAGTCATTTTTTCACATCATCACGGGTTTTTGGGTTAGCGGACTCCCAGGTTGGCGTATTTCCTTTTATAACTCCGCTATCACCAAAACACACCTTTATCTCCGCGATTCCAAATATGTATGATACTTTGAATTTTTTCTGTTTTTCTCACTATGGGTTCGCGGGTCTCCGAGTCTTTCATTTCCATTCAACTTACAAGCCTAACTGATAGTGATACTTATTCATTTTCTGATTATTTTATTTTTCTTCACATCGGGTTCGTGGGTTGGTGGACTCGCGATTTCACCTCAATTTATGTTATGAGAAATATTACCCTGTGGACAGGTTAAGCTCCCTTTTGGACCAAGACCCCTTCTTTGGTCCAAAGACAGAATACAACAAATGGTTTCTACTTTGCTTATAGATCTAGTTCATAACCAATTGAAATGAGAAAGAGAAAGAGTGTGGTGTACCTTGTTTCAATGTTTGTTCTCATTGCTCCAAGCTTCATGCTTGATCTCTAAGATCCTTAGCGTGAGTTAGGCCCTGTGATGAACAACAAAGAAATCATTTCTCCTACTCTATGTGATTAGATAAAACATATCTATCTATACTCAATTTGACTTAATCATATACATTACAATGAACAACATAATCAATGGCATAGGCCAAGTTGATATTAAATGGAAATCCAAAAGAAGACACTTACAAATAACATTGATGTTGTAGCAATATTCTCCAATATCTCATCGTCCAGCCCTTGCATGAAATTCTTGAGATGAAAATGTTGATGCTTCAATGGATTCTTTCTCCCATGATACAAAATTTGGCACCTAAAAGCTTCCCCTTTTTACCTTGGAAATCCTTTCAATTTATAGGATTGGGAGGCTCAACCACAATCAGATATTTAGGGAAGTGGTTGAGGATATGTCTCCATGAGTTGGGATTTGATCCTAAGTTAGAGCCATAGGATAGGATTCGAGCAAAACCAACCTCATCTCTTCAGAGCTAGCCCTTAGAAAAGGGTGGGATTCTCCATATCTTTCTATAACAAAATTGACGCTCCCCCTAAGTTAGAGACAGGGCACCATGGCACTTTCTGAACAAGGAAAATGGAGTGCCACCCTATGTAGTGGCGCTCTCTAAGCATGGACAAGGGGGCGCCACCCTTTATAAATTCCCCCAAAATGGTAGAATTTCCAACTAAAAGGCATGTTTCCTACCTTGAAATGATAGGTTTCTTCCTCCAACATGACTTAGGGATCATGGAAATTTTTTTTCATGGTGTCAACAAGTTGTGACACTAGGAAAAGTGCATGCGACACTTAGTAAGGTGCATACGACACTTGAAAAAGTGCATGTGACATTTAACAAGGTTCATATGACACTTTGCGACACTTGTGACACTTAGGGTGTGGCACTTGAGTGTGTTATTTTGATGTGTAACAGATGCCCCCTAAATTTTTAGGTCAGAAGAAAAACTAATGGATGAAACACTTTACAAAAATCAATTCAAGGNGAGGACTTTGAAAATGAAATCAACTCAATATGTACTAATTGCTCAAATCTTGTTTCGAAGAAATTTTGTTGGAATATTGCTAAGATGTGTAGATGATATGAAAGCTCAAGAACTAATTAAATAATTTCATGAAGGGGTTTCTGGAGGAAATTCTTCACCAACAACTATTGTACGTAAGATAATAAGGGTTGGTTATTATTGGCCAACAATTTTCAAAGATTCATAAGAATAAATAAGAAAATGTGTGTCATGTAAAAAACAATCTGGGAAAATGAAAAGGTTTGCGATGCCATTACAACCTATATCTGTAGAACAACCCTTTACACAATGGGGACTTGATGTTATTGGACCAATAAACCCAAAATCAAGTAAAGACCATTTATATATTCTTACTACTACATATTATTTCACAAAATGGCAAGAAGAATTAGCATTAAATAAGGAAGATTCATAAGAACTTATAAAATTCCTTGAGGATAATATTTTATTGAGATTTGGAGTTGCTGAGAAATTTATACAAAGAATGGATCAATTTTTGTTAGATCAAAATTTACAAAGTTCTGCGAAGAGTTCGGCATTATAATGGGACAATCATCTAATTATTATCCTCAAGGAAATGGCTTGGCTGAATCCACAAACAAAACTTTAGTTCAAATCCTCAAAAAGACCATTGATTAAAATAAGAAGAATTAGCATTTAAAATTAACAGATGCATTATGGGCAGGCAAGTTGACACCAAAGGATAGTATTGGGACATGTCCATATAATCTGGTGTATGGAAAAGAGGTAATAATTTCAATCAATTTAGAAACAAATGCTTTGATATATGCAATAAATATTGAGGATTTGGAAGAAGTTTCACCATTAAAAAAAGGGTATAATTAGCTCATCAAATTGGAGGAACAAAAAAATGAAGCATCACATAAAATGAATCAGAGGCAACAAAGTGTCAAAAGATATTTTGATCAAAATGAAACAATGAATTTTTTTCTAAAATGAGAATTAGTACTACTTTGGAATAAAGCAAAGAGAAACCTTCTATGCACACAAAGTTTGATGCATTATGGATTGGGCCTTATATCATCGAAAAAATCTTTGGATATAATTATGACATGCTTAAATATATGAAAGGGACAACATTAATGTTTCCAATCAATGGGAAACATCTTAAAAGTTTCTTTTCTTGTTCAAATATTTTCCTGTTGTACATAATTTGATTTCTTTGTTTTGTATATTTTCATCTTCCTGACTCCATTTCCCAATAGATAAGGAATCTGGCCTTTAGATTATCGATTCTTGACAAGCCGCAAGGGATTATCATCCCCAGTTGGAGCGAGTTTTTGACCCCTTATATTTATTTTCTTTCACTCTTTCATACTTAGAAATTTTCTTGTTTTTCTTATTTGTAAAGTATACCTTTTCTGTTTAGTCCCCATACTTAGTCATTTTTTCACATCATCACGGGTTTTTGGGTTAGCGGACTCCCAGGTTGGCGTATTTCCTTTTATAACTCCGCTATCACCAAAACACACCTTTATCTCCGCGATTCCAAATATGTATGATACTTTGAATTTTTTCTGTTTTTCTCACTATGGGTTCGCGGGTCTCCGAGTCTTTCATTTCCATTCAACTTACAAGCCTAACTGATAGTGATACTTATTCATTTTCTGATTATTTTATTTTTCTTCACATCGGGTTCGTGGGTTGGTGGACTCGCGATTTCACCTCAATTTATGTTATGAGAAATATTACCCTGTGGACAGGTTAAGCTCCCTTTTGGACCAAGACCCCTTCTTTGGTCCAAAGACAGAATACAACAAATGGTTTCTACTTTGCTTATAGATCTAGTTCATAACCAATTGAAATGAGAAAGAGAAAGAGTGTGGTGTACCTTGTTTCAATGTTTGTTCTCATTGCTCCAAGCTTCATGCTTGATCTCTAAGATCCTTAGCGTGAGTTAGGCCCTGTGATGAACAACAAAGAAATCATTTCTCCTACTCTATGTGATTAGATAAAACATATCTATCTATACTCAATTTGACTTAATCATATACATTACAATGAACAACATAATCAATGGCATAGGCCAAGTTGATATTAAATGGAAATCCAAAAGAAGACACTTACAAATAACATTGATGTTGTAGCAATATTCTCCAATATCTCATCGTCCAGCCCTTGCATGAAATTCTTGAGATGAAAATGTTGATGCTTCAATGGATTCTTTCTCCCATGATACAAAATTTGGCACCTAAAAGCTTCCCCTTTTTACCTTGGAAATCCTTTCAATTTATAGGATTGGGAGGCTCAACCACAATCAGATATTTAGGGAAGTGGTTGAGGATATGTCTCCATGAGTTGGGATTTGATCCTAAGTTAGAGCCATAGGATAGGATTCGAGCAAAACCAACCTCATCTCTTCAGAGCTAGCCCTTAGAAAAAGGTGGGATTCTCCATATCTTTCTATAACAAAATTGACGCTCCCCCTAAGTTAGAGACAGGGCACCATGGCACTTCCTGAACAAGGAAAATGGAGTGCCACCCTATGTAGTGGCGCTCTCTAAGCATGGACAAGGGGGCGCTACCCTTTATAAATTCCCCCAAAATGGTAGAATTTCCAACTAAAAGGCATGTTTCCTACCTTGAAATGATAGGTTTCTTCCTCCAACATGACTTAGGGATCATGGAAAATGTTTTTCATGGTGTCAACAAGTTGTGACACTAGGAAAAGTGCATGCGACACTTAGTAAGGTGCATACGACACTTGAAAAAGTGCATGCGACATTTAACAAGGTTCATATGACACTTTGCGACACTTGTGACACTTAGGGTGTGGCACTTGAGTGTGTTATTTTGATGTGTAATAGATGCCCCCTAAATTTTTAGGTCAGAAGAAAAACTAATGGATGAAACACTTTACAAAAATCAATTCAAGGGTGTTGGAGTATGAGAACGTAGAAGAAGTTGCAAACAACCATTTGTTGTATCCTTTTCGTCACTCCAATGAGCAAAAGAAGGGCACCTGCAAGTCTAGTTGGGCCTGCTAGACAGGACAAAGGTTAGTGTATGAATCAAATGACTCAATCACATGAAATAAACAAACAACTAAGATAATAAAAACTAAAGAAACAAAACTAAAATGCATAAGGAAATTAGAACCAAAATCAATCAAACAATTGACCAATATTCATGCCACCAATGGAGAAATTATATTAGTGGGAAAACACCAAAGAGAAAGGGAGACTTATGGATCCCCTCTTCCTCCTAGGGAGGGCTCTTGAGTCACCTATGTGAGAGATCTTCTTACAAATGGAAAACTAGAAAGTAAATGGTGAAGAAATCCAAGCTTATTCCCTCAAGAGGTGAGGTGAATAGCTTAATGAGATGATGCTAGTATTCTCCAAGAAGGAAAGAGGTTCCTTGTAGGAGAATAGAGGTAGCATAACAATACAATGAGATTCTTGAATTCATAGTGCACCCATGGCCTCTTTTTATAGCAAATATTTGAGGCATTATCCAACCGGTCTTTAGTGTGAACAAGGAGCCCTTTAGGGCACCCTTAAGTCTTTGACCAACCCCCCACTCGGATTCATCTTGGATTTGAGGGTCAAATCAACTTGGGAGATGAACTAGAAGTGGGTGAGGGGCAGACAAGAACCATAAATGTGTTGTTCATAGGAGTGCGTGACTTTTATCATACACAGTCGTGCATCAAGCGCTCTTTTGGATTCTTTGGTCTACGCATGTGCGCACACTTCCTGTCGTGTTTTTGTGCATGTTAATTTTATAACCAGTTGTATAGTTTGTGCTTTTTGGAAATGTATTTTGGGGGCTGCAGCTGAACTAATAGGTGTTTGGAGATGCTGGATTCTTGTAACCATTTGCGGATGAAATTTCAGTGATAACAAATGCCCCCTGATGTGTGAGGTTAGGAGCATACGTATAGCTGAAATACATCAATGTTTCTTTTATTAAGAGTACCAATGTAATGAAGAGTGTTGATAGGAACTGCAAGATCGATCCATCGGAGGGAGAGGGGAAACTATGGGACCCAAACCTTTCTCTAGGTGTGGGAAAATAAAAACTGTATACAAACGAGGCGGGCATGCCCCATGCTCATGTCATGTAACTCAAATATGTAAGACAATAACTGAAGTTGTATGTTGGTGTAGATAACTGCAGCGCCCTCTGGGGTGGTTTGATAATGGTAGATGACAATTCTGATGGTGAAAATACTCTGAAAAGAGGCGATGACACCTGTAATAAGTGTCAATGACTCGTAGGCATTAATGGCCCAGCAAATTCAGAGGTCTTCGTCTAGTATAAAACAACTACAATAGTTGCAAAGTAAGACCCATCGTAACATAAGATTGTGTTGAAGTCGAATGTTAAGGGGGTCAACGACAACAAAGAGTAGTGATGGTTCTCTCTGTGTCGTCTGAGACTCCTCATTGTAAAAGTAATGAGAGTCAATATATTCTCGCCCTTCTAGAAACTATGCTGATGCCGACAGAAAGGGAGATGCGACTCCAAGAAGCAGAAGGGCTTCATGAAATCCAATGGATGAGATCAAGAACTGAAGAGGAACATGGATGAATTCAATATGTGGTTAGACTCAAGACTTCCCTTGGTTGGGGATATATGTGAAGTATGAGTGGAAACAATCGTGAAAATGGATCTAGCATCAGGGGGACGACTAGACGTGGGTTAAATTGTGCCAGAGGCGTGACAAAGTGGACAAACTCAGAGATCGGAGGTACATGGACTGTGGGATACTCGAGGTTTATGGATGATTTCAACAAGAGGAGAAAGAGAGTAAACGCCCCAACCAAGGGCAACATCGGTTGCTTTGCCGGAAAAAGAAGGTTGCTAAAGGTGAGAACAAAAAGCTATGTAAATGCTGGAAACAAAGGCTTTGTACAATTACCAAATGAATAAAGAATAATTTGGGATAGGTGTGCAAATACAGAAATAGGTGCCCCAGTGCAAGATGGCTTGGTCGGTGAGGGCACAAGTTACGTGGAGATCTAGTGGAGGGTGGGGCCCCCATAGGTGGGTTTCTGTATGAGGTAAATGAATGGAGGGCAATCTACAGATGGGCAAACTGACTGTGGATGAAATGGAGGGTTAATGATACTGTGGAGGCGCAGTAAAATGAGAACCGTGAGGATATATCCTGGGAGTCCATTGGGGAAGCTAGAATAATGAGGAGAAGGAATATGTGGTTTATTCTCAAACATGCGTAAGACTATAGGGACTCCCATCCCTAGGGGGTGAAGAAGAATGATTGTCAAAGTGCCAGAGGGGACTATGAATGGGACAACTCATGTAGGGGAGAGTGCTATCGGGAGACATTACTTGAAATGTAGCGGAGGTGATAGTACTGCAGAGCCAGATGTGAGGATACTACAGGAAAATGTCAGAGGGTGTGATTGGGAGATGCAATTGATATTCAGAGGGAATGATTACATGCCAGTATGGATCATATACCTAAAGGGGTTGCGTTGGTTTGTGATGAACAAGTACTTGCACACATGAAAACCAAATACCCGACGTGAACAATATCTGAAGATAAAGAACATATAATAGTTATTTGATAATTTTCAACATGAGCATGCGTACCTGGGCATGA
>JZKD02S1592867.1:0-10155 GCA_000966675.3 Picea glauca
TTGACATGTGGCATCATGGAGGACCAATGAAAGGGTGCCACGTGGCACCCCATCACTAGTTTGAATGGAAAAATATTTTGGAGCTCATGGAGTTCGACCCCTTGACCTATTGGAAAAGCATAAAACTTTCACAAAGGGCACAATAACCAACGCGCCTATATGTTTCTTGTTGTGTATAACCCACCATATATTATTTAAATTTCAATGTATTATGTAATGTGGCGGAATGGGCTGGGGCCTAGCCCCAGCCCTCAGACACCCATTCGACCTTACCATGTGAATCTCATTTAATAAATGAGCATGGGGGGCAATGATAAAGATTAGCCCTCGAATCTCAGGCTATTCCCACAAGACCAGGAGTTATCCACATGAAAATCACATGGGAGGTTTATCCATAGACCGAAGGTCACATGATATGCACCATGTATCTAGGTACTTGGAGATTGAGGGGCAGCGTGCAGCCCCTAGGGGGTTGGCGCTTGGCCATTTGGTATACATGTGACCATGTTTAAGTGTGCGCGCCAGCCCCTTTGAGCTATATTTGAATTTTGTTATAGAGTGGGTTTTTAACTATACAGTTTGGATATTTTATTGTTTTTTAAGCCTGTAATAGTGGATTTTGGCCATTATTGGGAGATATTGGACTCTTTTTGAGCCCAGATTTTGGGAGGAAGTTGGGGAATGATAACCAAATCCAGATCTATATAAATCAGGCCTGTTTGAGGACAGTCAGATTAGAGTTATTCTGAAGCAAAGCCAAGCCAAAGCCATTTCTATGGAGGGAAGCTGTTGAGGAGTAGATGCTTGCGGGCCATTTCTGGGAGCTACATTCAGTCTTTTTCAGTGCCGTCAGTTGTGTTGGATTTATGAGGCTGAGAAGAACACAGTGAGACTAGTATGATATCCATTTGATGTACTTTTCAAGCATTGAAGAATTAATAAAGAAGCCTCCCCCACCGAGACAAAGGCCCGAAGACGTAGGCAATTTTGTGCCAAACTTCGTTATCACTTCTCTTGTTATGGTTTGTTGTTATTATTGATTCAGTTCAGATCTGTATATTGTCTTATGGATTCTATGCTTCTTCATTAAATTCTTCCTCTTTCATTCAGCTTCATAAATGGTTAATTAACACATGCAAATAATAACTCAACCATGGTCATTAAAATATATTTTCAGATCAATTGGACTACCCTTCTTGGAAGGAGGACCTTCTAATTCCCTACCATAAATATGAAATAATAAAGAGAGAAAACATGGGTGGCCATGAACCTTGGCACCTCGATTGTCAACAAAGAAGGAATGCTTGAATGCATTCAAATGAAATTTTAATTTCATATAATAATGTGCAGATTTGAAGTCATGATCAACTCAATGCAGGAAACACATTCCCACTGTAATAATAAATATGAAATAAGAATCCATGTGGTGAGAGTTTCGCTAACCCAACACACCATGGAAAATTGCTTAATATGAAAATATGGTAGTCTAAATTCAACGAAAGGTTGCATTGTGTGTGAATATGACCATGGACATTGGCACATTGATTACGATCCTATGATAAAATGATTGCATTTTGAAAGGCTTGGATGTTGAAATGATGCATGTGTTAGGAATGATAATTTGTGTTCTTTTATATCGTTGAATGGATTAATGTGACGCAATTGTTTTTTTTTAACAAGAACTCGGAAATATATATTAAATAGTGTGGGTAAACCCACTGTTTTTCAAAAAAAGGGCCATTAGAGGCCTTTGAAAAGTAAAGACTTTGAGATCTGGAGATATTGGACCAAAATTGATGTTCACAGAGTTTCCTCCTTCCCTAACTATACTGAGTTGATTGTATTTTGCATAATACAATCTATAAAAAACTCCGTTGATATATATCGAAAAACAAAACATGGCAACTGAATTTTAAGAGGACTCAACTACCCGGTTCCATTTTGATCTGTGAATGGCACTGTTTCTCCCGAATTGCGTATGGGTGGGGCTCGTTGAGGTACAAAATTTGATTTATTGTGACGGAAATTACATTTTTGGACGCTCCTTGGTTGCTTTCCAGATTGATTGGCTGCTGTTGTGCTCGTTCAAGCTGATCCAAACGACGCTGCATTATCTCCATATGACTATGTTGCTCCTTGATCTGACTCCTTTGGGCATAGCTTTCATCTTGAAGCCTTTCAATCAGGTGTCAATGTTGAGAAAGGGTTTTGATTTCAAACGTTAGAGTGGAGTTGAGAGCTCCCATTTGGATTCTTTTCCTTTGGTAGCCCATGCATTCTTCCTCGAGATCGAACTGACCAGAACCAACAAAAAGGCCCTTGCCACCCTGCATATCTACAAGTGCTGAAGCACTTTGATTCCTTTAAGAGTTGTCCAATTTTATAAGGAGGCCGCAAAGCTGCAATGAATTAGGAGTTCTGTGTAATGGAGAAAGAACAGGCGGATCCAGAATCAATAGAAACCATTGGAATAAGTTCTAAGTTGAGCAAATACAAGACAAAGGGTGTGGTGGAGGGTGGTTCAAAGCCAATCAGGGAGGAGCTCAGAAGCATTGGAAGGAGATAAATAAAGTCAACTAAGGCCAATGGGTTAAGTTCTGGGTGGAGTGCAAACAAGGCAGAGGGAATGGTTAAGATCGATTCAAGGAAAAGCGAGGGGGAGCCCAGCAGCTCTGGAGGGAGAAAAAATGAAAGACAAACATTATGGAGTGGCCTAGGCAAAAAGGTTGTTGAAAATGGCTTACCAGAACCACATAAAGGATTTTCCCTTGCAAGGACAAGTAATGGCTGAAATTCCCTCATGTTACGATTAATGGTGAGTTCGTGCCAAACAGAAAGGTTGCAGAATGTACCTGGTGTGATGTACCTGATACCTTCATGTTCTCGGGCTTGAGTCTGAACCTGACATCAACTTGAAAAATTACTTGCGTATCAAGGTGCCACACACACTATCCATCTGCATCAGAGCCTTCATTCCTTGTGTTCCCACTAGTGTGAATGGAAAAAATGACTGGCCACCCGAAACCAGGATGGAGCCATCACCTAAGTTGTTAGCCGTAGCTGCATGATGACCGATGAGACTTGCCACCCGTCTGCTCCACCTTCCCCCACTGTCGCTGGCCTACTCCGCGTGCTTGATCCACTTTCCCTCTGTTATGCTGGAGTCCACATGCCTAGTCCACCTATCCTTGTTTGCGCTGGAGCTCCAATAAGCCCCACCACCAACCTTTGCGCGCTGGCTCTTAGTCATGTGACACATTAGGTTAAGGGGGATAAGGCTTCAACACCCTCCACGCCTAATGTTCTAGGTGATTTCCTAATGGCTTCATTCACCATATTATATGATTCCTTGTTATTTTCTCTCAGTATGTGAAAGAATGTTGGCTTGAGGGTCTATGAGTCGACTAATATTCGATCAATTATTCGTTTTAGGATTAAATTTTTTGGGTTTGTCCCTTGAACCATTGTCCTTATAATAGTCTTGGAGTTACCTAGGACATTCAAATTGAGAATTTGGTGTGCCTTTGTTAGTTGGAGGCCTTTGCGTAAGGCATAAGCCTCTGCTTTATTGTTGGTGTCTTTCTCGATATTCCAATAGTATTTTAAAATTATTTTTCCTTTGGGCTCATAGAGACCCCCCTGCACCTGCCTCCCCTGGGTTTCCCTTTGAAGCGCCATCAAAACAAAGTGTATGAGCCCGTTTTTCCTGGAAGGATCCCTGATAATTTTTTCCCAATTTCCTAGGATAGGATTTAGAGCAGAGGGCCATCTTATTTGTCGTGTTAGATCTCCAAAAGCCATGTTCTAGACTGTTTTCGAAAAGGGGAAATCCCAGAATAGGTGTTGAATGGTATCTCGACTAGTTTGGCAAAGGGGGTAGTTGAAGGGACCATGAAAACCTCTTTTCATTAGATTTTCACCCATTAGATTTTTTCCATGAGTTAGGGACCAAATACAGATGTTTATTTTAGGCAGAGAATCTTGGCTCCAAACATTTTTCCATTTTGTTGAGTTCCGGAGAACCCTTAAAGAAGAGAGGAGTGTGTTGTATCCTTCTTTTACTGAGTATCCATTTGTTCCCCAACCACAACTGTCTAGAATATCTTTGAGTCTCCTTTAAGGGTTGAGAACAAAATTTGAGCTTAAATGAACATGTGAGGGGGAACACCTCCCAAGCTCCACTCCTTGCAACTGCCATTTTCATTCCAAGTTGAGATGTCAAAGAAAGTACTTTTGTGTTCGACTATTAGCCATCTTTTTAGATCACCGAGTTCTACCTCGGAGGAGGTGAGGTCCACTCCCAATATCGGGTCTTGCCAAAGCCTGATCAATTTTCCATTTCCTAGAATCCACGATAGATTCTCCTTGAAGAAGGGAATAGAAACTCTGATTAGTTTCTAGATTTGTGATCCAGGTTGGGGGTCAGACATGTTATCCATGCATATTTTTCTTCCTTCCAACCTACATTTTTTTATTATAGCCATTTTACACCAATCATTTTTTCCCGTCACTATCCTCTAGAGAATCTTGGCTCCCATTGCTATGTTTACCACTTCGAGATCTCTGATTCCCAGTCCCCCACTTTTTTTGGGTAGGGATACTGTGTCCTAGTTCACTAGGTGAAATTTTTTGGAGTTGGATTTTCTTCCTTGCCACAAGAATTTACAAATGAGTTGGGCCATGTCTTTCATGACTCCCTTTGGGCCTAGGAGGGAAAATAATTGATTGAGGGGCAAAGTGGATAATACTGATTTTATCAGGACCACCCTCCCTACTAGATTGAGCCACCTTGATCCCCAGGACTCCATATTTTCCCTGACTTTTTTTAGAGAGAGTTGCCAATACTCACCAGGGAGCGATTTTAAGCACAAAGGTAGTCCAAGATATTTGAAATTTTTCCAGTCCAATGAGATGCCAAAGCCCAAAATTTGAGCGATCCCTGCTCTGATAATAACTGAGACGTTCCAAACATAAATTTGACATTTTGTCTTATTGAGGAGCCCACCCAAGACTAAGTGGAAGGTGTTTGGAACTTGATTTAGTCTTCTGGCCATTGTTTTTGAATCTCCACTCAAGAGAATCATGTCATTAATGAATTGTGAATGGTTGATTTGTTTGACACCCTGAGCTATTTTGATTCCTAGGATTGAGCCATTGGTGCTTTCCCACTCCAAAATCCGGTTAAGATTTTCTACCATGATCACATACAAAAGAGGGGAGAGTGGACAAACCTGCCTTAAGCCTCTGGAGGCCTTAAAGAAGGGAATTATTCTTCCATTTAATAGGGGGGCGATCCAGGGGGACGCAATGCAAGTTCCCGTCCAGGAAATAAAATCTTGACTGAACCCAAATTTTATAACCTTGAAAATAAAATCATGTTCTACTCTATCAAAGACATTTTCCATATCCAATTTTATTGCCATACCTGGTTGTCCTCGAGAGTTTCTCGAGTGTATTTCTTCTTGCACTAGAATAAAGTTGTCCCAAATTTGTCGGCCTGCCACAAATCCTCCTTGATTAGAAAGGATTAGTGATCTGAGAAAAGGGTTCAACTTGTTAGCAATGATTTTGACCATGATTTTACAAGAAATATTATAGAGATAAATGGGTCTAAATCTGCCCAGAGTAGAGTAACCATTTTATCTTGGGATTAGCGCTAAGAAGGAGGAATTGGTGGCACCTCCCATTTTTTTGATTTATGAGCAAATCTTATCATTATGATGAAGTCATGCTTGATCATGTGCCAACATTTTTTTATAGAAATGAAGCATGAAACCATTTGTCCCCAGAGCTTTGTCTTCGTTGAATTGATTGATAGCTTTTAGGATTTCAACTTCTTCAATTTGTCTATTGAGATTTAGATTGTATTCATCTGTAATTTTACTTGGGATGTGCTTGACAAGAGACTCAACTAGGCTATCCTCTATTCTTCCATTTGAAGTGTAGATATTGTGGAAATGATTAGTAGTTTGCTACTTGATTTGATCAAAATCCTTTATAATTTCCCCTTCCAGAGTTTTGATTTCAGAGATTTGATTGGCTGAAAGTCTGAGTTTTGCCTTTATGTGGAAGAAGGATGTATTTTAGTCCCCTCCTTTCAACCAAAGACTTCTGGATTTTAGTCTCCAGATGATTTCTTCTTCATTTAGGGCTTGAATGCATTCTTTGTGGATTTTTTGTTCAGTCATTATATGGCTTTGTTGAACCTCTTTTGTCTCCATTTCCTCTTGTATTTTTTCGAGCTGAAGCTTTTTTTCTTTGACCTTGCTCTGGATCAGATTCAAGGAGGTTTTTGCCCATTCTTTGAGAAATCCTTTCACCAAGTTCAACTTTTTCTCCCATATATAATTTGGAGATCATATAATCCACTGATTCCAGATTTGAGAAATAGAGGGAAGGAACTCGGACCGATCCATCCATAAGGGGTTGAATTTGAAGGGAATAGGGCCCCAATTGTTTTGTGGTTTGAATGTTAGGGAGATAGGATGGTGGTCCGATGCTACCCAAGGAAGATTCAAAGAACATGATTTTTCTGGAAGGGCTAGAAAATAACTGCTTATTAGAAATCGGTCCATGCTAGCCGCAATGTGGCCTGGTCCCGCTCTTCTGTTGTTCCAAGTGTACATACCTTTAGTAGGTAGAACATCGAAGAGATCCATATCGAAGATTAGATTGTACATTTTTTCCCTGAATTGATCTCTCACGATAGTGCCCCCTCATTTTTCCTTTAATCCTCTTGTGGTATTGAAGTCCCTCACAATGATCAAGTTTTGAGGGGGATTTTTAGTGGCTAGATCCTGAAGGGATAGCCAACATTCTACTTTTTCCAAATAGTTATTTGGCATATAAACATATATGATGGAGTATGACATACCTATAAATTTCTTAGTTAGGGAGACCTTCAACCAGAACTGGGACTCCACCTGCTCCTCTAGCTTGAATTCTTCTGCATTCCAGAGTGTACCTATTCCTCCCGAGGCTCCTCTAGAACTGCTTGATTTTCCTTCACCTTGTTTCCATATTTTTTGTAGATCTTGGAGGGTTTCCAGGTCTCTCATTTTTGTCTCCTGGAGTAGGAGGATTAAGGGTCTTTCTATTTTTAGTAGTTTTCTAACTTCTTCTTTTTTATCCCTTCTCCCTAATCCTCTACAATTCTAGGAGACAACTTTCATCCTTTATCAGTGGATTTTGGTGCCCCCCCTTTAGAGGGATGAGATGCTGCTCCCTTGTGTTGGGATGACTTATTTTTCTCGTATTTGCCTTCTTTTTTTAATGCTTCCTCTATTTTTTTTTTATGCCTAGCTCTTTTTTTCTGTCTGCAACCATTTCTCTTTTATTTCTATGAGATTTTCGTCCTGGTTTTTTTGTTGTGATTGGTTGGGTGACCTCTAGGTCTATATCATTGTCAGAAGTATCTTGTCTTTCATCTTTTGAGAAATCGAGGAGCTCTAGGGAGATATTTGGATGAGATTTTGCTGTGGATTCCCCACTTGTGATCAATATTTCTTTTTCTTTACCTTTTTCGGCTTCCTCCTCTGTCTCTTCTTGTCTCTTTTTTCCATTTTCTACTTGGATTTCCCCGGGGTCCTCCGTGTTACCTTCTATTGGTAGTCCAACATACCGATTATGATTTGATTCCCCTTTGCGTGGAGATCTTGAGGGCCTTTCTCTCATGCTTGGAGATTTTTCTCTATGACCTTGTGGAGGGTTCGAGGGGTTTTTTCTAGTAGCTTTTGTTCATTTTGGTTGTTTCCACTGATCTTGATGCTGAGTTTCCTTAACCCGAGGGAACCTTTTTGCAAAATGTCCGTATTCATGGCATGATTTTCATTTGAAGGGGATTTGCTCGTAATCTACTTGTTGAATATAAGACCAATTATCTAAATTTAGCTGTATTGCTTATGGGAGTCCTTTTTCTAGATCTACCTCCACATAGAGTCTGGCACAGGCCTGAAGTCCCTCTCGTGGTTCAAAACGACCGATATATTTTCCCAATGAGTTGCCGATACTTCTTATGGTTTCATCATTCCAGCAATGGAGTGGGAGGAATGACAATATTAGCCACACAAGGACTGGTGAGGGAATATCATTTTCTAGGCTGAAATCAGGAGTCCATTTTTTGAGATACGTTCCATGAGCACCCATGAATTATGGTCTACTTCAAAAAATCAGGTCCCTATGCTCTTTTTTTTTTTGGAATAAAAAAGTGAAGAAACCCTTACCACAAAAGGTCGCCGACATTTGTCCCTAGATCGATTTGCGCTAGTTCGATTCCAACTAGTGGTGCATGGATTTTGGGGAGGAACACAATCCTATGAACTTCCCTATCAATCCTTTGTCAACTAGTCTGAGGGCTAGAGGCTGAGCTGAAGGAGCATGCACAATTACCTTTGGTATTTCTCCTGATTTTTTAATGAATCGGGATGGAGTTTCCTTGTGTGTCTTTGCATAGGAGGAGATTAGGGCCTGAAAGGCCAACAAATATGAGGCTGAGGACCTAGGGGATGGATCCCCTCCCTCAGAGGGGGCCATGGAAGGCCTGATCCGTAATTTTTTTTTAATGACTGTGGTTGAGTTTTTAATTGCATGTGTTAATTAACCATTTGAGAAGCTCAATGAAAGAATGATGAAATAAGAGGAATTATGACAGCCATATACATATATGCAGATATGAAATGAAGTAATAAACAACAAACCATAACAAGAGAATTGATAACGGAGTTCGACACAAAATTGCCTACGTCTTCGGGCCTTTGTCTCAGTGGGGGAGGCTTCTTTATTTATGTTCAAATCTCAAAAAGTACATTGCAGCAGTGCCATTAGGCTACAAGACTGATCTGGTCATGTTCTTCCAGATCTCTAGAACCCAACAAAAGAAATGACATGCAAAATGGATGACCGAAGCTCCCAGAAATGGCCCGCAAGCATCTGCTCGTCAACAACTTCCCTGCATTAAAATGGCTTTGGCTTGGTTTCCCTTCAGCATAACTCTGCTCTGACTGTCCCTCCATGGCCTCAAATAGGCCTGGTTTTTATAGATATAAATTTGGTTATCCATCTCCAACTTCCCCCCAAAATATGGGCTCAAATAGTGCTCAAAATCTCCCAATAATGGATAAAATCCTCCATTAACAGGCATAAAAATCAATAAAATCCACTAAACATTGGAAAAAACCCACTTTTGTATAAAAATATGCAATGTAGCCCCCTAGGGCTGGGCGCACGCCCTCAAAACAGGGTCATATGTGCTATATTTGGCCAAGCGCTAGCCCAAAGGGCTAAGCGTTGGCCCATTCTTGCGCTGGCTCCTGGTTCTTGGGGCTCTGCATAGATCCTCGGCCTAAAAAAGCTCGAGCCTTGAGGGATAGGCCCCCCGACTCGTGTGCTACGGTTACATGGTGGCGTGGGGTCCAAGGGTTGGCCCCTATCCAATACTCCGCGCATATGGTGCCCGTTCCCTCGGGTGTATGGGTGTTACACGACCACAGTTGAAACCATGGGCTGGGGCTAAGCCCCAGCCCTTTCCGCCTCCAACTTATCTTTTAAACAAACTTAAATATATTATTTTCTATATAACTATTAAGAACTAACAGTGGTGCAGGTGGTTAGCCCAGTCCTGCCAGTCCATAGCACGGTGGAGGTCGGGGGTTCGACTCTGGTGGAGACCCCAAAATTTTACACAACGCCAGAGAGCCAACCAGAGGGTGCCATGTGGCAACCCATGACTGGGCCACGTTTGGGTTTTCGATCAGAATGCGATATCTTTTGCATACAGAGTCCATTTGACAAAGTAAATATATGGCCGGAATCAGGAAGACGAGACGGACGCAATGGCGTTGGTTTCGTCAGATTCCGAGCACTTTCATTTTGAGCCTTTTTTAGCCCTGTCAGGCTCCTGGATCCGATTCTAGATCACACCTCCCCACTAAAAGATCGTTTGGTCCCCAAAAGGTTACTGACCTATCAACAAGCTTGGGATAGGCCACCCAACTTGTCTTCTGTCTCTGAACTCTATCCTGTGCACCTTTCTCATCAAGATTAACTGTAACACAATCATGACAACTGACAGTATATTGTTAGCCATTTGAACCTTGTTACATCTTACTGAAGCCACTATCATCCATGTAGACAACATTACTAATGACAGCATCAAAA
>JZKD02S1592868.1:0-10155 GCA_000966675.3 Picea glauca
TAGGTCCACTATATTATTAAATAAGGCCCACTATGGTAGTTGGATATAATAAATGGGTAATTAGATATAATAAATGTAAGAGGACTTCTTAGAAGGTTCTACTTCTAGAAGATTCCTCCTCTAGAACCTTCTTAGGTGATGGTTGCACTATATAAAGGGGTTCAAGCATTGTAATGGGATATGAAGAGAGTATTGTATTTGGAGTGGTAGCTCAATAGGAGGATGCCCCCCTCGAAGAGGCAAGTGAACATGAGAGGATCCCTTCCATAATAGGATCCATTGTATGGTGTTGCCCTACCTCAAGGGTTTGGTAATAATATAGTGTGGTTTCTTGTATATTGCTTTGTGGATCTATTATCTATTCAATATTTGTGGTGATTACATTTGTAGAAGTATTCAGGTTCTTAACAAAACCCGTCAACATAGACTAGTATGCCTAACCTAATAGGTTTCAAAATGAGCACCTACTACCATAGAATTAGCCAAATGCATAACACCATTAGAAACAACCAATTGAGCTAACCCACTGCTCTTAATATATTTGGGACTATTGGTTAAGAACCTATTGGATTTCATTGTGATTGTTTAATCTTGGTATATGATATTTTCATTATGTAATTTCATTTTGAATGTTTACGTTATAATACAACGAACATTTCCCTTCTCTTAAATTATTTCCTCTTTCCACGACATGTTTAAAGGCATCAAGTAAATTCTATAATTCATGTGAGTTTCCTTTTTCAACCCCAAGGGAAATGAGTATCCCATCTCTATCCATCTCCCATTGAATAGAATGCATCTACTTTTCATTTATTCATTCTCTAACCTATTTTAAAAGGTCAAGGCCATGTAATAACTTGGATGGATAGGTCACCCATTCCATTACATTACAGGAAATTTTCCATGTTATTGTAAGAAAGTTTTTACATTCCAATAGATATAACGATATTGGTGTCTCCAACAATCTCCATCAATACATTTAGTTTGGAAGATAAATTTCAATATTTTATGTCATTTAACATCGACTCCACCTAAAATTTTCTTCCTTTATTTTAGAAACTCGACACCAAAAACTATGTGAGGCTTCCTACAATAGTGTGAAAAACACCCCATACACATGCAATTATGCCTACAAAATTGGGATAAGAACTCAACATCCATGCAAGTCTACTTACAATGCTAGCAAAAAAATTTATTCCCAAAGAATTACAAATCAAATTAAATTCTACAAAGCGTGATTATTCTCTATTCCAATGATGGCTTCTAATGTGATCCCAATAATGATGACTTTTAATGTTATCATGACTATTTAATGTGGCCAAGAGACACCATTACATTGAGTACTCGTTATTGTTCTACCTTATTACTAGACATATAAAGACAACGCTGCAATCAATGATGTCTTTGTTAATCTCATTGCTTTTTATATTTTTATGCACTTCGATGAACTTATCAAATGAAAACATAAATCTAGACACTACATGATTATCAACTCTTTTTCTAATGAAGGGGAAGATTATTTGATTAAATAAAATGTTAAAAAGTTTATTTTTATTTTTATTTGGAAAGGAAAGGTGTACACAACAGTGATCAAAATTGAACCCTTTTCATCCTTTCCAAGGGGTTCCAACATGTACTATAAAGGTATTTCAAAAAACACCTTTCAAAAAACAAAAATTTTAAATTATTTGTCATTTACGAAGAAAAACAAATATCATAAAATATTGAAAGAAGTGTAATATTTTCAATAACCCTTCAATATCCTCACTTCCAATGTTTGGTTGGACAATGAGGATTGTTCATCACACAATACTTTCCTTTGGTATCTAAAAACTAAAATCATCTAGATATATGCTTTGGCTCTTACCTATTCCCTGATACAATATACTCTTTCACAACATTAAATCCATCACATAGCTCACACCTAGATAAATATCATGCCATAGTATTGGTGTATGCCCCAATTTATGTGTCACTTAATGAAATCTTCCCAAAGAAACCTAGACACCTTCTCTTTATCAATCCCCACTTGAATTCATGTGTTATGAGCATTGCCAATTCTAGTCAATATGGGAATTGGAATTGTATTTAATTTACATATTCCATGTTTTTGAATCCCACACTCACCATAATGTCATTTTCTTTGTTATTTTTGCCTTTGACACTTTCAATAATGCCATTTCCTTTGTTATTTTTGCTTCTGACACTTTCCATCATGCCATCATGCCATTTCCTTTGTTATCTTTTCCTCCACTCTTATCTCTTAAAAAATACAAAACAATTAGTCCTAGGTTATGAAATTAAATTGTAACAACATTGGGAGATTATTCGTAACATTAATTCCCAATGAGTTTCTCAATGTCAATTTGGAAGAGAAAACAATAGACATTGAATGAATCCATGGAAATCAGGTCATCTCTCTGTTTTCATGTTCACATATCCCATCTCTCTAATAGTATCTAACATGTTGATTGATAGTTATTTTTCTGCATTCATATTGTTATGTGTTTGTCTGTTAAAATACATGACATGGTTATAGCTTTGGTATCTAATATGATTTTTATTTCAACACATTAGCTGGTCTCTCAAACACTTAGTATGTAATTCATGGAATCCCCACTAATACAATAGATGATGGGAACAAAACACATAATTAAGAATTGAATGTATATCTCTCGACAATCCACCAATATTGTACAAGTTTGGTCAAGCTTATGATAAATATATGTTTAAGGATTTTTCCCCTATGACCTTGGTTCATGTAATAGTAGAGCGAGACCATATACAAAAGATAGAACCTACCCTCACATACAACAATGATATGAAAAAAAAAAACTACTTTGAGCAGAGAGAGAGAGAGAGGCCTCACACCTTCAATCCTATGTCTGATGTCGATCCTTTCTCTCCACCTTTGATGTTTCTCCTGATCTCTTTTGGTATCAACCTGCAAAAGAAGATCAAGTCCATGCTACAAAAATGTAGTTATGAATTCCAATTATACATATAATGTGAAAATATTCAAGTATATGAATAAAACTAACATATATCAACAGATTGAAATCAATTTACACATGTATGGAGGGGGAGATAACTCTTTTATTAAAAAAGGTAAAAGTGAGTAGTTACAACTGGAATCGAACTATTGAAACTGCCTTAAATCCAACTACCTAGGTTCCTCCACTAGTCCTTCAAGCATCAACTCAACAAGACAATCCTTCTTCAGATGACCCAAAAGGGATAGGAACTCACCCTATTGTCATATAAGGGAGAATACGAAGTATTGGAAAACAAGTTCCAGATCAGGGGGATGCTACTCAGAGGATCAAGGAAAATAAAGAAGCTTTCAAATTCATCAACATAATCTTGTACCTAGGTTGTCCTCATCATTCATGCCCTCAAAGGTGACTTTATACCATCCTCAAGGGGTTGAGGTGGTTGAATTCCATTTTGTATGGGCCAAGGAAAGTTGGGAACAATTCCAATAAAAAAACCCACTCGAAAATGTGGAATTATTTTATTTTTCATATTTTTTGAGGGAATCCACGAGTTGCAAACTAGAAAGGAACAAAAATACGCATTTTTCACACTGGTGACCCACAGATGGAAACAAAAATGTTGTGTTTTAGATGATTTTGATGTAGGAGGCTGGGATTTAAATTTGTAAGCTAGGGAAAAGGACTAAGACATCTCACAATTGCATATGGTGTGGAAAATTGTGGTATAGAAAATGCCCCCTAATATGTGTGGTTAGAATGAAAATTGATTGCTGAAACACATTATAACTCTGAGAGGTGAGGATGTAATGAATGATATCCAATGAAAGTTCCCGAACAACTGATCCAAGAATATAAATCATTAGTAGAGATCAAGCAAGAGTATTCTCTTTCCAAGTCGAGAATACCCATGCTCAGGAGTGATGTAAGCATGGCCTCCAAATCAAGTAAACTATGGATCCATGACATATATGAAAGTATGACTATTGTACATGACCACGAACAATAAAAAATGAATCCATGCAAAAATGTATATCGTATCCACAAATGGATACATAGTGGAGCTATGTCTCAAAATCAAAACTAGAGGATATCTTTAACCAATGGAATGAACAAGATGATCCTACACAAGTAGCAATGTTTGAATGGTGTTACAATATGTGTCGGGTAGGAGCACAAAATATGTGATGCTCCTACTTCACCCGAAGTATTAAAAATGAATTTTTGTGGTACGAGTCTACATTATGTAAATAGATGTGTTGGGGTTGAACACAATGATACACCGTTTGATTACTAGTCATTGATGTATATAATTAACAAACACAAGACAATCCACTGGTGATGATAATGGGTGTCGAGGTACCATGGTACAATCTAACAAGTGTGAATGAATGATCTAGTGTCAAACACCTGGTAGAATCTATCAAGCATGGGACATTGATGTATTCCCACTGTTAATAGAAAGGGAACATGACATTGATGACTGTAATCCCCAAGGTACCACAAATAGATCTATATCCCTGTCCCAGAGTAGGATGTGTTGAATTCAATAGGAAGAGATCCACTACAAGGAAGGCATTAAGGCATCCTCCATCATCTAGCACGAGGGGTAGCAGAAGGCCAAAGATTTGGAAGGACTCAAATGAAGAGATTGTAAGGACCACATCGACGTATGACCCCAACATGCACCAAATGCATAGCAAATGACATAGATTCTATGAATAGTAGCCAATAATGGAGACTACTGACAAAGATGAGGAAGCCACCAATGGGGTCAAATGGAAACCAAGATACTGCATGAATCTCTATGTGTGATGATTTTTGTTGACGTCAAACATAAGGGAAAATGCTCAGTCAGGGACCAATGATGGTTTGCCATTTGTTGAGTGCAAGGTCACCTATCAATAATGGAAATAGGACTAGGGTACAACTCCAGGTCATACTCTCAGAGCAATGTGTTAGATTCAATAATAGAAGACCTTCCAGTAAAAAGTCAATGAGGACCTTCTATACTAGCATGAGGGGAATAGAAACATACTTTTGATGATGATATGTACATGAATGACATGGGAAGGCCGACTTGAAAGGTCAGATACTTGTTGTAGAATGGTCGAATCAGGCTAAAACTTACCTTGAACAAAAGCATAGCACATTATGTGACTTAGGCAACATGGATTATAAGATGGGATACATTTCTGATACAAGAGGAATCAAAAAACACTCCATATGGTTGGAAGAATAACCAATCGGAGGAGATTATGCTAAAAAACTAGAAACAGTCTCCTAAAGCCATATTAAACCCAAAATATTGAGACACTAGCTCAAAGTTTGTGCTTTACTCAAGGGCGACAAGACTGCTATCAACAAAAGAGATAGATGCTTTCCCTCCCTTTTTTTTTTTTCTTTTTCATATTATTAAAGCTTGAAAAAGAATAAAATAATGCTATATTATAGTGGAGGAAATGAGTGTCATGGGAAAGAAAACTAGTTCTAGAGCACAATGAACATACCTATGCTCAATGCAAGGATGCATGTGCAGGATAAGGCCACTCAGGGAATTGTCTCCTTCAGGTGTAAATGTGTCAAGTCACAAAGGAATACATTGCAAGGATAATAATTGGTAGGAATTCATAAGCAAATGGTTCAACAATAGCAAGCTGAAGCCGACATTAGGCCTAAAATTGCGAGTAGTTAATATGTAATGAAATTAAAGATCAATTTTGTTTTGGAAGCCCCATGGGTAGGTTATCCAACAAGATATTGAGAGGAAGTAATGAGGCTTCAACACATAAACATGGTGCGACTAAGTAGGGATTCCTAGCCTACAGAAAAATATTGCAGCATGGGTGTCAAAAGGCCGGTGAGGTACTGACTAGGACACCCATGAAGAGGTAATCTCTACCATCCATAAGAGACACCTTTAAGAATATTGAGGGGTGTAGTGCCACTAAAAAATGGGTTTGAACCTATGCCAGATATGTGATCAATACATAGAAATGCATTGTGCAAGCATAAATGACCCTACCCTACATGCAAGTAAGAAACACAATACATGTTGAATAATTCGAAGAGGGTGCTGAGAGGAAGATATGAAGCTTCAATGCAAAGTCATGGTGGGGATAAATACGACTCCTAAGCCTAAATAAAAATTTGCAACATGAGTTCCATAATGAAAAGGGATTCTAAGCTAGGATGCTCATGGAAGATAGGCTCTACCACGTGAATTACAACACATCTAAATAAAAAATAAGGTTCCATCTCACAACTCAGTGGGGTCGATACTAATGAAAAATGAAACAAGAAATAGATAATGCAAAAATGCATAGAGGGGGAAATCTAACCTATATTCTAGTTTCGAGATCATTACCTATTAGAATGGATCGACACAGAATGAAAAGGTACCAAAGAAAATGTCTCAAAATCCCTATATATAAGACCAAAAACACTTACCTGGAAGTTAATAAGTCTAATATATAAACCTCTGATAAAAACAAGTGATATGGGATATGGAACTTGAAAACAAGAAACCCTAAAAGTATAGTATGTACAGAGAACCACACAGCCTTGCAGCTTATGCATAGTATTTCTCCAGGTAGAGCCCATTGCTAGGATTAGGCCAAGGGTTTCTTTTGTAACCAACTTGTACAGTTTCTAGTTCAGGAGGAGGTTGAAGATCCATAATCATGTCTTCAAGGATAGCGTTATCTTAAGGAAACTCAACATCCATGAAATCGGGGCCCGACAACACACAAATACCAGGGCTCAAGGTCTCCCAAAGAGTAATATAAGACTCAAGAGGAAATGTCAAATTACTCGGGCCAATAGGGGGATGCAAGGGCTCCCATTCCCCCATTGGATAAAAAACCTGATCAATTGCTGAGACATTGTCTCGAGAAGGTGAAAATAACTGTAAAAATCAAATCTCAGGAGAAACTAAACACCAGGTATAACATGCCACATAATTCAGCTGTGGCAGGGAAGAGTCTACCTGAACACTAGGAACACACAAAGGGTAAACTTGATCTAAAGTCGAACCATGATAGTGATTATCAGATGAAATATGATCAATCATGACAATGCTTCCATTGTGAGGGAAATGCATCACCCGAAAGAGCGTAGACACCACATCATTCATCGCATAAACATAATCATTCCCAAGAAGCATATTAAAGTATAAAGGGCCTGGCACCACTAAGAGATCGACTAGAACAGTCTTCCCACCTAACGTGATAGGAAAATAAGGAATAATACCCATACATTCACTAGGTCTTCTGTCAAAATCCAACAACTCACTAGTAGATGACACAAGCTTGGGAGAACCCAACACTTGTGAAGCCGAGGAGGATAAAATAATTGCAGAGGATCCTTCATCTACAATACATCGACGAATTCCTTTCATTATAGGTTCATCCAGAACTATTATCTGGAAATTTGTAGAAGAAGGAAGGCGAGGCTCCACAAGATCATTCCAATCAAAGGAAACCATCTTAGGACTTGGAGGGAGCGTACTCAAAGCGAGTGGAATGCCCCCTTGTTTAGAAGGTACCGAACTGGAAATGCTAAAGACATAGTAGAAAGGAACATCACTCCTCGAAAGAAGAATGGAATCGACCTAAAATTGTGTCGAATCGACCACTTTGGAAGATTGGTCACTCTCCAAGAGAAGAGTGGGATCGATCAAATATTACATCAGTGTGAACACTTCCTCAACCATTGGTTGAATATGATGTGAGAAAACATGGTCAAGAGATGGATCACCCCCCAAAATGAGTGTGGTATAAATCAAATATTGCATCTGCATGGCCGCTTCATCAACCAATGATTGAAAGGATTGTTGGGAAACTAAATATGACTCTGAATTAGAAGGGCCTTTAGACAAGGACCACTCTTTTTGTACCATGACATTAGCAGGGAAAAATGAGTAAGGTGACCTCCTTTGCAAATATTACAAGGGAAATTTGGCTTATGTTCTATATGTTTAGGCTTGGTTGGAAATATAACTGAGACGGGGGGGTGAATCAATTACAATATAAGCTTGAAGCTTTTATTGTTATTTTCTGAATCTTTCTAGATTATTATTTCATGGGTGATCAAAATCTGGACCAGGGGTCAAAATTTAGCTCAAAAATCAAAGTTCTCTGAATTGCCTCAAAACAAACGGGTACATAGCCCTTGTCGTCACGAACACAACGCAACTCATTTGGGTTCAAACGAACATTGGATTTGAGAGATATCACGATCTGTTTGAATCACCAAACAGGTAAAAAAAAATTGTTGACTGTACAGTCCGTACGGATGCTGACATGGCATGTCCGTATGATGGCGTGGCATGAGGTGGTAGATGGTGATGTGGCATTCATTTATTGGCAGATTTGGGTGAATAACGATGTGACATGTGGCATCATTTTGGTAAATGGTGTGGTGCCACGTGGCCCATTCATGGGCTGCCACGTGGCACCGTTGTAATTGGTTGTTAGTTCAAAATATTATGGAGTCCATGGGGATCGAACCCTGGACCTTCCCCAAGGACCAAGCGCTTTAGCAATGGCCACCCGACCAACATACCACATGGTGTTTCTTATAATATATGTGGGTTAAAATATATTTGAATTTGAGTTATGGTTAAGTTGGCGCAGGGGGTCGGGCTGGGGCTTAGCCCCAACCCGCGGTTCTATTGTATTGCCATACGACCATACCTTTCGAAACTTTGGCGTGCATATTGTAAATGAAGTTAGCCCCCGGTCGCATGATTTATACCACATGACCGTGTCATTTGCGTGCGTGTTTTAAAAAAGCCCTCGATTTTATGTGTTTTGATATGTGACCACACATGGAAATATGCGCGCAGTTCCAATGGTTTTTAAAGCCCGCAGTCTTGTGTATAATAGCATATGACCACAGCCAAGCAAATGCGCGGGGTTTTGGATTTGGTTTAAACTGTTTAACCACGTGCCCAACAAGTGGCATTTAATCATTGGTTCAAAACTCAACCCTTTTTGCACTAGCGTGAGGTCACATGGTGACCCTTGTGACCATGGTCTTGGCGGTTAGGGGATGGGCGCACCCTAACCGTCCTACAGTTTTGCCCATTTTTTGGTTGTGCACCGGTGCTAGGTTTTAGCATGAATTTGAGCGTGTGTGCTAGGTTGGGCACACAGAGGTGCATTTTGGCGAACCAAAGACAACAAGCTTGAAGGAAGAAAATGGCAGGAGGCCTATCTTCTTCATTTTTTGGCCAAATGAGGTGCCAAAAAAGCCCAGCTAGGGGCTTTTGGACGTTCTGAATCCATTGGCACTATTTTTAAAGCCATTTGAAAAATTCTTTTGTAGGTTTTTCACCATTGAATTTTCATAGAGCTCTAGGGAGCTTGAAGCCCTCATTGTTTGAGGTCATGCTCAGATGAGCCCATGTTTGTTTTCTGTGACTGAATAATCATTTTTGGCTAATTATTATGCTTTGAACACATTGGGATAGGTTTCAGATCCATTTGAGGACTTTTACAGGTGTTTTTTTCTACAAAGAAGCTCAGGGAAGCTTAAGGCCACATGTAGAAGAGGTCATGCCTCGATGAGCCATGATCCGTTTTTATAGTTCTATTAGTCATTTTGGGGTTTTTATGTATTTTGAACCCAATGGTGTAGTCAGTATTTCCATTGGAGTTGAGCAGCAGCTTGTAAAAGAATCTTTGACAAATTAATCCCAGAGAGCCAAGTCCATTGAAGGAGGCTCAAGGAGATGTAGCCCAGAGAGGGGTGAACTCCTTTATCATCTTGTTATTGTTGTGAGTTTTATGGTCTATTTGATGCAAGTTATATTTGTTGTGTATTTATTTAAAGCACATATTTAACCATTTAAAAGAACATTTCCTCACACATGAACATTTAAAAGAAGATGAATAAACTTGGCACATAATTTATCTTGCATATTTTAACACATGGAGCAAGGTCCTGTAAAGTTTATTTTAATGAAGTAGAGGGTGCTTGCATAGCATAACAAGTCAGCCCACTATTTTCAGATCAGGTGGTATCAGATCATAGTTTGTTTTTCTCATGTGTTTTCCATTGATAGCTTGAGATTTAGCTGTTGGAATTTGTGCAAGTTTTGTGTTGAAGTTTGATATCTTGCAAGGATGGAGGAAGCTTCAAACATTGATAGTTCTCA
>JZKD02S1592869.1:0-10155 GCA_000966675.3 Picea glauca
AGATGGGAAACAAAATCAAGTTCACTTCAAGCTTCATTAAGTCTAAGTTGTGTTAAATGAGGAATATTAGATATCATGTCATTTGTTAAAATATAAGGCTTACATGTGTAATAAATTCACCATAGTAATTCTCATACAATCTTCAAGAGAGTGTTTTCTCCCATATGGAGTCACTTGTTACCACTTGTGATGCATGAACACTTGTATGAATATTGAAGACATGGCTAATCTAGGGGGCTTACCTCTAGAAAGGGATAATAATTTATTATTATTATTTCTTTAAAACTAAGGTGGACAATTTTGAGTGTTGTCCTAAGTTCTTGGAGAGGAACGCATGCTGATGGAGCCCGTGCAGCTTCATGGGCGACATGTGTCGGCCCAGGCACATGCAGTTAAAAGCTGCAAAAGTCAGCCATGGAGGGTGGGGCCCCCCTAATTCTGTCATCCTTCGCCTAAGTTCGCGGGGATCGGGGGCGTTTGAACCATTTTTCCTATGCATCTGTCTCTGCATACCCGCACACAGTGAAGGAAACCCTCACGAGAAGATTGTTCGCTATCCATTTTCCCATCCTCCGTGAATTTTTTTGAGCTCTGGAATCGACCTTTGCATAACCTCACGCATCTCTGAAAACAGAAAACCGTGAAGCCGACCTGTATTGTTTTATGGTGAACATGAAACATCATGGATATGGCCTGAACCGTGTTGTGTCTTAATGTGGTTTGTTTCCGTCTTTGGAATTCCATACCCAAATTCTTGTTGCGGTTGTCACCCATGAGTTAACCGAATTGCTATTGTTGTTGTTGTTATCCTCACCTTGCGGGAATTGAAGTGGAAGCTGGTGGAAGAGTCGGGTGGTTAGGCCCGTGGTTGAAGAGGCAGGTTGTCAGGCCTGTGAGCAGCTCTTTCCAGGTGAAGGAGTCTGTTGGGAAGTGGTTTTCTCCCAGAGAGAGTCCAGCAGCAACTACGGAGCTCTGAGACTTCCTGATCCGGCCTGTTGTCAAGGCCCAGAGAGGGAGGTGAAGCACTGATGGACTGTGCTTGTGAAGGTGTATACTCCCGGGCGGAACAGACATGTGGGGAATGAGAGTCTGTGAGTAGTGGGTGTAAGAAGGCATCCTGGGAAGAATCCTTCCGGTTATTTTGTGCAGTTTCCCTGTAACCTCAGCCTAGTTTAGGATTCCCTTACCTTGGGTGGAGCTTGGTCCCATCTCGGGGGTGACCCACTGCTGAGAGTGATGAGCAGCATGGTCTAAGGCTGGGAGGTTTGTGGAAGGTCTGCACGTGGTAGGTGGAGTTACTACAGCTTCAAAGATAAGTATTAATGTTGTACTTAATTTATATGTGATGTTAGTCTGTGATACTTACTATATTATCATGCATTTCGTTGTGATGATGCTTACTATTCATTTTCATTAATTATGTATGATGGCAGTAATTATATGTTACTCTGTTAAGCCATTTATTTTCATTTAAATGCATATTACATAATTATGAGAATGTTGTTCCGCACAGTAGCGTTTGCCTAGCTAGTGGGATGACGGTCGGGGACACCACAATATGGTATCAGAGCATGGTTTACAACACTGAACCTGAATGGGCTGGATAAGTGGTCATTGGACCCGAAGTTCAGGTGGGAATCGTGTTTGGAAGAACCGATTTTGGACCTTTGAATGTTCCTAAGTGCCAAGGAGTCACTTGGTTGTGTTACAAAGCTCAGGAGGGGTAGCGGTATTATAGAACCCGCAGCCAGTGTGGTATATGGCCACAGGCAGAGAGAGAGAGATCAACGCATGAAGTGTTGGAGCTGTTGGATTTGATCGGGAGGAAAGGAGATCCCTTATGACCGTTAGATCTTTTGGAGTCACGCTTGAGTTAGTCGCGAGAAACTTTCGGATTTCGCAAAGTCAAGAAATGGGAACGAGGAGAGGTGAACACCTCCGAAACCCCGAAACCCCGAAATCCTGAAATGATCTACACCATAGATCGTAGAAGAGGAGCTTGACCGTTGGATCAAGTAGATGAATAGACCGTAATTTCAGAATTTCGGCAAATAGAAGTTCGAAATGTGTGGATGCTCGAAACTCCGAAACAAAAAGTGAAAGTGGTGGGACCCTATGACATCGCCGGAAGTGATGTGGACCTTCTTAAGGACACCATGTGTCACTACCTTGGTTGGTGACAGCTATGTTGTGGGCCCAGGGGGAGAGAGGTCGGAACTTCAGGAGTCAGGAGTTGGAGAGGGAAGCGAGTGCGATAACCTCCGAGACTAAAACCCCGAAACCCCGAAATCTCGAAACCCAAAGTTTCGTTTGGAGAGCCTTGTAGCACCTAGCAGTTTAGCATTTGATCACGGCCCGTGGAAGCATGGGTTGGGGACTAAGAAAATGGGGGCTATCGCTGGAAATTGCAGAGCCAAACACAGCTCAGAAAATTTGTGGAATCGAAACATTTTTTTATTCGTGTTTTTTTATGAATGTTGTAGTTTTATTAAGGGTTTAAGGCCTAACAAACTTCGTTTGATTGCACGGTGTGTTTGCAGAGTTCAACGAGTGTCAGGAAAGCCACAAATCAACGCCGAGTATAGAAATGGAAGAGGTGTGGATTGCCTCCAATTCAGAGAACGAAAGAGAAGGAAGGGATGTCAACTTGGGAGTTGAAGGATCGAACTCCAATGGGCATGGAAGACAATTGGATAAGGAAGAACATGTGATGAAAATCATTGAAATATTGCATAAAGATGCCCAGGCTCGTCGAGCCAATAGCCAAAATCTCATGAGGTTCAGGGATCAGTAAGGTGAATTCAACTTAAAGATGTTGAAGATCCTGGAAAGAATAGAAAGGAAATTGGAAAAGGAGAGTGACACAAGAAAAACAGGGAGTCGCAGGACCCCTGAGAGAAAAAGAAGATCGAGGAGTGGTAGCAGACATCGTCGTCGCTCCCCAAAGAATTCCGGTAAGGAAGCACATAGTAGTTCAAGCCCATCCCTTACCAGAAAACACCGAAGATCTGGAGTGGATGAATTGAAAGGGGAGATGAACAAGATTAAGCCTCCTATGTTTGATGGAGAACATAAGAAGGAGGAAGATGTCAAAACATGGTTGCTTGGCATGAGGAAATATTTCCAACTGCAGAATTATTCCTCTCATGCAGAAGGAAGAATTGTGATGTATCAACTAAAAAGAAAAGCATCCATGTGGTGGGATCAGCTTGTGCAGGTGCAGCACATTAGAGAGAAAGATATCACTTGGAAGGAATTCAAGAGGTATTTCGAGAGGAAATACCTAACTAAAAGATATTATGAAAGAAAGATGAAGGAGTTCTTCGAACTCAAGCTGGGGAGCATGACCATTGATAAATATGAACGAAGGTTTTTGGAATTACTGAAGTATGTTCCATTTATCAAAGATGAGGCTGTCAAGATTCAGAGGTATCTGAGTGGAATGCCACCTCCCATTGGTGACAAGATTCAGTATGATGATCCTAAGACTATGGAAGAAACAATAAGAAGAGTGGAATGCTTATATGAACAGCAAAGAGAAAAGCCTACCTTTCGTAAGGCTTGGGATGACTAGAAGAAGTTTAAGAAAGAACAGAGGCATAAGGGAAACAAACCTCCCTTTTTCAGAAATAGTCCTCAAGGACATCCATCATTTAGAGAGCCGAGAATGGCTGAAGTGGGGGAACAAAGGCCAAGACAGACGCCCATTCAGTGTTGGGGATGTAAAGAGAAACACAAGTACAGAGATTGTCCCCATAAAAATAGCAAAGCAAGAGTTGTCCATAATGTTCAACAAGCTGAAACAGTGGAGGACATGGGCAATAGAATGGATCTATGCGGCCCTGGACAACAAGCAAGCTGAATTTCAGTTGCACATGATTGAAGTGGATGGTATGATTAACAACCAACCATTTACTATTTTAATTGATTCAGGGGCTATCCATAGTTATGTAGATCCTAGGGTGGTGGAAAGTTTGCATTTATCAAGAAGCAAACATGAAAAGTATTGGTTAGTGCAGTTGGCTACAAGAACCAAGAGGAAAGTCACTGACTTGGTTAAGTCTTGTCCTGTGGACATGAAGGGATCGAGCACAAAGGTTGAATTGAATATTTTGCCTTTAGGCTCTTATGACTGTTTAATTGGGATGGATTGGTTGGACCAACACCATGCCCTCTTGGACTATCGTAACAAGGAATTTACGTGCCTAGATGAGGAGGGGAATCGGAAAATAGTCCAAGGAATTCCCAGAGCTGTGGTTGTTAGAGAAATCTCAGCAATGCAGCTGAAAAAGTGCTACATGAAAGGCTATCAATTGTTTGCAGCCCATGTGGAGGAGGCATCCAGAGATGAAGTCTCAAATATTGGAGACCATGCGGTACTAACAGAGTTTGAAGACGTATTTCAGGAGGTACCCGGACTACCTCCGAAGAGAGATATCGATTTCTCTATAAATTTGATGCCTAGAGCAGCTCTAGTGTTGAAATCTCCTTATAGAATAAGTACGACAGAGATGAAAGAGTTGCAATTGCAACTTGAAGAGCTTCTAAAGAAGGGGTACATTTGCCCAAGCGTGTCAACTTGGGGTACCCCGGTCGTGTTCTTGAAGAAGAAGGATGGGACGTTGAGGTTGTGCATTGATTTCAGACAGTTGAACAAAGTAACTATCAAGAACAAGTATCCTCTACCAAGGATCGACGATCTTTTCGATCAGTTGAAACGTGTGAAAATGTTTTCGAAGATAGATCTCAGATCGGGATATCACCAGGTAATAATAAAGGATGAAGACATCAGCAAGACTGCCTTTAGAACAAGGTATGGTCATTACGAGTTCACAGTGGTACCATTTGGGCTGTCGAATGCACCTGTTGTTTTTATGTGCTTGATGAATGGTGCATTCAGGGACTATCTAGACAAGTTTTCCATAGTCTTCCTAGATGACATTCTGGTGTATTCCAAGTCAGAGGAAGAGCATGAACAACACCTGAGGATGGTGTTGCAAGTGTTGAGAGAACACCAGTTGTATGCCAAGTTGAGAAAATGCTCGTTTTATCAAAGGCAAATCCATTACTTGGGGCACATTATTTCAGAAGGGATTGTCATGGATCCTGAGAAGGTTGAGGCCATCAGAGAATGGTCAGCGCCAAGGAATGTGGTGGAAGTTAGATCCTTTATGGNCTACCTTTCGTAAGGCTTGGGATGACTAGAAGAAGTTTAAGAAAGAACAGAGGCATAAGGGAAACAAACCTCCCTTTTTCAGAAATAGTCCTCAAGGACATCCATCATTTAGAGATCCGAGAATGGCTGAAGTGGGGGAAAAAAGGCCAAGACAGACGCCCATTCAGTGTTGGGGATGTAAAGAGAACCACAAGTACAGAGATTGTCCCCATAAAAATAGCAAAGCAAGAGTTTTCCATAATGTTCAACAAGATGAAACAGTGGAGGACATGGGCAATAGAATGGATCTATGCGGCCCTGGACAACAAGCAAGATGAATTTCAGTTGCACATGATTGAAGTGGAAGGTATGATTAACAACCAACCATTTACTATTTTAATTGATTCAGGGGCTATCCATAGTTATGTAGATCCTAGGGTGGTGGAAAGTTTTCATTTATCAAGAAGCAAACATGAAAAGTATTGGTTAGTGCAGTTGGCTACAAGAACCAAGAGGAAATTCACTGACTTGGTTAAGTCTTGTCCTGTGGACATGAAGGGATCAAGCACAAAGGTTGAATTGAATATTTTGCCTTTAGGCTCTTATGACTGTTTAATTGGGATGGATTGGTTGGACCAACACCATGCCCTCTTGGACTATCGTAACAAGGAATTTACTTGCCTAGATGAGGAGGGGAATCGAAAAATAGTCCAAGGAATTCCCAGAGTTGTGGTTGTTAGAGAAATCTCAGCAATGCAGCTGAAAAAGTGCTACATGAAAGGCTATCAATTGTTTGCAGCCCATGTGGAGGAGGCATCCAGAGATGAAGTCTCAAATATTGGAGACCATGCGGTACTAACAGAGTTTGAAGACGTATTTCAGGAGGTACCCGGACTACCTCCGAAGAGAGATATCGATTTCTCTATAAATTTGATGCCTAGAGCAGCTCTAGTGTTGAAATCTCCTTATAGAATAAGTACGACAGAGATGAAAGAGTTGCAATTGCAACTTGAAGAGCTTCTAAAGAAGGGGTACATTTGCCCAAGCGTGTCAACTTGGGGTACCCCGGTCGTGTTCTTGAAGAAGAAGGATGGGACGTTGAGGTTGTGCATTGATTTCAGACAGTTGAACAAAGTAACTATCAAGAACAAGTATCCTCTACCAAGGATCGACGATCTTTTCGATCAGTTGAAACGTGTGAAAATGTTTTCGAAGATAGATCTCAGATCGGGATATCACCAGGTAATAATAAAGGATGAAGACATCAGCAAGACTGCCTTTAGAACAAGGTATGGTCATTACGAGTTCACAGTGGTACCATTTGGGCTGTCGAATGCACCTGTTGTTTTTATGTGCTTGATGAATGGTGCATTCAGGGACTATCTAGACAAGTTTTCCATAGTCTTCCTAGATGACATTCTGGTGTATTCCAAGTCAGAGGAAGAGCATGAACAACACCTGAGGATGGTGTTGCAAGTGTTGAGAGAACACCAGTTGTATGCCAAGTTGAGAAAATGCTCGTTTTATCAAAGGCAAATCCATTACTTGGGGCACATTATTTCAGAAGGGATTGTCATGGATCCTGAGAAGGTTGAGGCCATCAGAGAATGGTCAGCGCCAAGGAATGTGGTGGAAGTTAGATCCTTTATGGGTCTAGCGGGATATTACAGAAGGTTTATCGCAGGGTTCTCAAAGATAGCTCACCCTATCACTTCCTTGCAAAGGAAGGAGAAAAAGTTTCAGTGGACTGAAGAGTGTGAGAAAAGTTTCCAGCGATTGAAGCAGCTATTAACCAGCGCTCCAATATTGAGGATTGCAGATCCAAATGTGGATTTCGTGGTGTGCAAAAATGCATGTAAAGAAGGGTTGGGAGGAGTTCTCAATCAGAATGGATTCGTAATCTGTTATGAGTCCAGGAAGTTGAAAGAGCACGAAAAGAATTATGCCACTCACGATTTGGAGTTGGCAACAATCATTCACGCTCTGAGGAAATGGAGACATTACCTCATGGGAAGTAGATTTGAATTGAGAACAGACCACAACGGTCTGAAATACTTGTTTGACCAACCTACCTTAAATATCAGGCAGAGTAGGTGGTTGGAGCTTCTGTGTGAATACGAATTTGATATCAAGCATATCAAAGGGAAGGAAAACAAGGTGGTCGATGCACTCAGCAGAAAGGTGCACAACTTACATGCTTCAGCCATTAGCATGTACAGGACTGATATTAAGTATAGAATTTTGGAAGCTACAAATGCATATTTACAGTACAGAGACTTGGTAGCAAAGCTACAGTAGAGTGAGAGACCATAGAAAGAGGAAAATTACACCTTGGAAGCTGATGGAATAGTTTTGTACAAAAACAGAGCTTATATACCCAATGTCCAGGGTTTGAAACTTGCGATTCTAAGAGAAATGAATAACGTGACTTATGCTGGGCACCCTGGATATCAGAAGACTGTGGCAGCAGTCAGGAGCCATTACTTTTGGCTAGGTATGAAGAAAGAGATCACTGAATATATCGCCAGATGTATGGAATACCAAAATGTTAAAGCTGAGCACAGGCACCCAGCAAGGTTGCTACAACCTTTGCCCATTCCTGAATGGAAGTGGGAAGTGGTGACAATGGATTTTATTACGGGATTGCCCAGAACAGGCAAGATGCATGATTCGATCATGGTAGTGGTGGACAATCTTACAAAAGTTGCCCATTTTATTCCACTGAAAACTACTCACAAGGAAGCAGATGTTGTTGATATTTTCGTGAAGTGGCACGATTGCACGGAATTCCTAAAACAATTGTGTTCGACAGAGACCCAAAATTCACCTCGAATTTATGGAAAGGATTTGAAACGAATCTGAACTTTAGTACAACGTATCATCCTGAGTCTGATGGACGGACAGAAAGGGTGAACAGAGTGATAGAAGACATACTGAGAATGTATGTGATGGACAAACCATCAAAATGGGAAGACTACCTACACTTGGTAGAATTTGCTTACAAAAATGGGTATCAAGCATCATTGAAGATGAGCCCATTTGAAGTGCTTTATGGCAAAAACTGCAATACTTCAGTAAGATGGGATAATCCAGCTAACAGGGCAGTAATTGGGCCAGAGATGCTCAAGGAAATGGAAGAGAAAATGCTTAAAATTAAGCAGAACTTAAAAGCTACCCAAGACAGGCAGAAAAGTTATGCTGACAAAAACAGAACCAACAGATAATTCAAAGTGGGTGATCATGTTTTCCTGAAAGTAAAAGCTAATAGAAGTTCCCTGAAGCTGGGAAACTGTGCCAAGTTGGCAGCTAGATTTTGTGGGCCATTTGAAATCCTAGAAAGGATTGGGCCAGTTGCATATATGCTTGCATTACCTGCATCCATGACTGTACATAATGTGTTTCATGTTTCATTGCTTAATAAATATATACTTGATGCTAATCATGTTATCGATTGGAATGTGATTCAGGTGGAGCAAGACGGTATCCTTCAAGTGCATCATGTGTGCATATTGGACACGAAAAGCAAACATCTTCGAAATCAAGATATAGGGCTTGTAAAGGTCCAGTGGACCTGTTACGGTCCTCAGGATGCGACATGGGAGCGTGAGGATGCTATGCGGGAAGATACCCACATATTTTTGAAGATTTTGGAAATCTTGTTGATGTTGTGTGAAGGTTGCACTAAGGACAGTGCAAAAATAAGGGGAGGGGATTGTAATATCCCCAAGGACGAGCCCTGTTGTAATCATGTTTATGAATTGTAAATCATGTTTTGTAGGCTATTAAGCCGAGTATTGATAAGCTGGTAAGGCTTATGAGTTTATTAGGCCGGAGAGCCTAAGTGTTAAGGCCAAGAGCCTATTTTTGTATCTGTAATTATGTAGAACGTTAATAAAAATATGAACACTGTTGCGTGCAGACCAACCATGATGAATGAGTGATGGGGGACTAAGATTCCACAGAGTGGGTAAGGGAATGGGGGCTGAAAGGTGGAAAGAAAGGCTAAGTGTTGGGCCTAGGGGCTAATCTAGGGGGCTTACCTCTAGAAAGGGATAATAATTTATTATTATTATTTCCTTAAAACTAAGGTGGACAATTTTGAGTGTTGTCCTAAGTTCCTAGAGAGGAACACATGMTGATGGAGCACATGCAGCTTCATGGGAGACATGTGTCARCCTAGGAACATRCAGTTAAAAGCTGCAGAAGTCAGYCGTGGAGGGGTGGGGCTCCTGATTCTGTCATCCTCCACCTGAKTTCGYGGGGATCAGGGGCRTYTGAACCATTTTGCCTATGCATCTATCTCTGCATACCCACGCACAATGAAGGAAACCCTCATAAGAAGATTGTTCGCTATCCATTTTCCCATCCTCCGTGAATTTTGTTGAGCTCTGGAATCGACCTTTGCATAACCTCACGCATCTCTGAAAACAAAAAACCGTGAAGTCGACCTATGTTGTTTTATGGTGAAGACGAAACATCTTGGATATGGCCTAAACCGTGTTGTGTCTTAGTGTGTTATGTTGTCGTCTTTGGATGTCCATACCCAAATTCCTATTGTGGTTGTCACCCGTGAGTTAACTGAATTGCTATTGTTGTTGTTTTTATCCTCACCTTGCGGGAATTGAAGTGGAAGCTGGTGGAAGAGTTAGGTGGTTAGGCCCGTGGTTGAAGAGGTAGGTTGTCAGGCCTGTGAGCAGCTCTTTCCAGGTGAAGGAGTCTTTTGGGAAGTGGTTTTCTCCCAGAAAGAGTCCAGCACCAGATACGGAGCTCTGAGACTTCCTGATCCGGCCTATTGTCGAGGCCTAGAGAGGGAGGTGAAGCATTGATGGACTGTGCTTGTGAAGGTGTATACTCCCAGGCGGAACAGACATGTGGGGAATGAGATTTTATGAGTAGTGGGCATAAGAAGGCATCCTGGGAAGAATCCTTCCGGTTATTTTGTGCAGTTTCCCTGTAACCTCGGCCTAGTTTAGGATTCCCTTACCTTGGGTGGAGCTTGG
>JZKD02S1592870.1:0-10155 GCA_000966675.3 Picea glauca
TAGCTATCACTCTTAAGATTTAAGCTAAGATCACTATTATGGAAAGATCTATCATCATGGGTTGAATAGAGTGTTACCTCTTGCTCATTTGGGTTTCATATATGGTCTATAAATACCGCTTCATCTTAGATAGGGATTCAACATAGAATAGAGGTTGATAGTTATGATTACAATGTTGTGTGTTTTATTTAAGCATGACTTATCCATATTCAAATGAGTATTCATTACTCTGGATAAGAAGTTCCCTAATTAGACATACAAGCTTCATGTAACTTGTTGTGATAAGTAAAAATATGGTATCATGTCACCTTGTTATATTGTGCTTATTGGATTCACATTATTTATAAGAAATAGGTTTGTTGGTAAACCCATATACTAGTCTATCACAATAAATACAACTCATATTAATCTCATACAGGTATGGTAATTCCATAAATCAACATTAATCGATAAAAAGGATCACTTGCATAACACTAATAATGTAATCATCTCATTGAATTACAATGGTTAGGCAATCATAGTCAAACATGATGTTTATTATAGATATATTAGTACTCTAATTATTGTAACTCTTACCAAGATCGAATCTCATCAAGCTAGTCCCAATACCCTATGAGTACAAGCATGTTAGAAGATTTTGTATGTTGTATCTCTAAGCTTATAAGGCTAACTTACACACTATGATATAATGCCATATTGTCAAAGGTTAATATTACACCATATCAACTTGTATGTAATTTATAACCGATAGCTTAGTGATACAATAAAGTTGTGATTACTTACTGTATCAACATGATAGGTTGCTTAAAATGATGAATCTGTATTAAGATTTTACTGGTAAGATATTGAGAACACTAGTACAGTTTACAGAGTGTGTTGAAAGTGAGAATGGAGCTAAGTGTTGGAGAAATTTCTATTTTCGACACACTAGTTCAATGGGAGTAACATTAGTTCATTGGGAGTTAACTGACTAGTTCTATTTTAGACTTTTTAGTCTTAGACCATCACTATTATGCATGAATTCCTAATTATAGGATTTCATTGCCTATATGAGTGAAGATCACTCACTCATTGATTAGATCATAATATACAATGATTCTCATTCTTCATTGTGTACTCTCTCTTCCTTTTCTTGATAAGCTTTGTTTGTGTATGATTTAGCTAGATCTCCTGTGCAGGTTTCCATGAAACACTGACATGGTATCAGAGCTACGTTGCTTGGAGCAAGCCAGACAAGCCAAAGAATAAGTAAACTCATATTTTCAACGAGATAAATCCATGGGCATACCTTTCAGCAATGATTTCTCCAAAAATATTAATTTTTAGAAGGAAACGGCTCGCGAGGGAAGTAAATCGACCATTCTACAAGTGGGTTTTCAACCGTTTGATGATAATACTCATCGTGTTCTCAGAAAGTAAGCTGGAATATAGCCTCCTGAAACAGATATGAATCTGTGGTCATGCCTTTCTACAGTGATTTCTTCCAAAATATTAAGGTTTTAGGGAAACGACCCATTTGAGAAGTAAATCGACCCATTATGCAAGTGGGTTTTCAACCGTTTGGAGAGATTCCTCATCGTTTGATCAGAAGGTAAGCCAGAAGATCATCTCTTGAAACTGATACAAATTTTCACTTAAAGTGCCCTTTCTGTCGTGATTTCTTAATTTTCTCTTGCAGATTGAGAGTAAATTTTTAGGGGTTCTTAGAAACAGTGGGAGAGATGGATAGGACAATTATTATACATTCAAACTTGGTCGTAATCCTCACACCATACAATTAGTTTGATTGGAATCCCAAGGCGACATTCCAACTCAAAAGAAAAGGACTGTATAATTTGACGATGGCGACAGAAACAGAACCTACATCAACGATTGAGAAGATGAGATGGGCGAACCGTAAGGATGAGGCCACAATACTACTTCTTGAGTTAATATCCATTGATTTATGGTTTCATGTTGTTGCATGAAAGACTCCAAACAAGATCTAGACCACCCTGGAAGGACTCTTTGGAAAGAAGGATGAGATGCGAGGTCATATGCTTGAGGTAGAGTTGAATACCTTAGACCCTAAAAGTTTTGATAATATACGGGACTTCTTTACTAAATTTAAATCTTTGATTTTTAGCTTGGGTTAATGTGGTATTGACAAATCTACACAAGAGAAACAACTTATTCTAACAATCTTGGCCAAGCTAGGACCAAAATACACTGTATATGTCTCCAATTTCCATTCTGGTGGATGTCTTTTTGGAACAAATTGGAAAATCCCTACGTTGGCTCAGTTCATTGAATCTCTTACACATGAGCAGACAAAACTCATACATATGGGCCTCATGAAAGATCCTGAAGTACATGAACTCACCATGCATGATGGAAAAGGGTCATACAATCAAAAATCGAAGCATAAACAAAAGGAGTTATTACATCTAGAGTCAAAGAAAGAGGGATATTCCAAACCCTTCAAGGATTCTTCAGGTTCCACAGATTCTTCAAATTCCAAAGGGAAGAATAAGAAGGGAAAGAAGTGCACATATTGAAATAAACTGAATCATGAATAATCCACATGCATGAAGAAGAAAATTGATCTTATGACACAGGTACTTCAGAGCAATAACCTTGGAGACTTCATTCCTGAAGGAGCGAAGAAGAAGAAGGAAGAATATCATGCACCTAATAAAGGTAATCATAATGCTTCGGTTGCAATTAATTCCTCATCTGATTCATGTATTATAGATTTTGTTGCATCACATATGGCAGCTAAAGAGGAAGTTTTTACTTCTTTGAGTTCATGCTCTAGACCTCCTATTCCCATGGGGGATGATACTCCAATAGCGGTTGCAGGAGAGGGAAGAGTGGAACTCCCTAATGGAATTTTTGAGAATGTATTACATGTTCCAAAGCTTTATATAAATCTAATCTCAATTTATCAGATCACTCAAACAGGTAAAAGGGTTGAATTTACATCAGATTCGGTTATTGTACTTGACATGCATGACAGTTCCATTATTACAGTTGGTGAGGTAGATCACAAATCAAGGTTGTATAAGCTCACTAAGTTTACTGAATATGACTCCTATTTTCTACTTACACATGCTAATGATAGTAGTAGAGTATCGCATGAGAGATTTGGTCATTTAAACTTTAGGTACATACAGCGACTTTCCAAGCAAGGAATGGTCAAAGGCTTGCCAGACATTCACTTTTTTGAAGGGGTTTGTGAAGGATACATTATTGGAAAGCATCCTGGAGAGAAGTTTCAAACGGGGAAGGCAAGGAGAGCCTCCTCTTCCTTGGATCTTGTTCACAGTGATCTCATGGGTCCATTTCCACATTTTTCCATTAGCAAAGCAATGTATGTTCTTAGACTTATTGATGATTACTCATGCTATACTTGGGTTTGTTTTCTCAGACAAAAGTCTGAAGTTTTTGAGCATCTCAAAGACTTCAAAGCTCTAGTAGAGACACAAAGTGGGAAGAAAATCAAGATCCTTTGTACAGACAATGGGGGGAATATATCAACAAAGATGTTCAGAATCTTTGTCGTGAATCTGGTATCCAGTTGCAGCACACAGTTCCATACACTCCACAATAGAATAAAGTTGTTGAAAGGAAGAACGGGTCTCTCAAGGATATGACCAGTTGCATGTTGCATGCAAGATCACTTCCTTCCAATCTTTGGTCCGAGGCACTTAACTGTGCTACTTACATATAGAACAGATCACCTCACATATCTATTGAGGATAGGACACCTTTTGAAGCTTGGACAGGTGACAAACTAGATGTTACACAATTCTGCATCTTTGGATCTAGAGCATGGGCCCATATTCCTTCTGAAAAGAGGAAAGCCTTAGATCCACAGAGAACAGCTTGCATCTTTGTGGGATATCCAGATGATGTGAAGGGGTACAGATTGATTGATCCCTCTACAGACCGGGTCATCATTGAGCGCACTATTTATTTTGAGGAGAGTCATTTCCATGCACATCCAGTGCAACTTGCATAGACCCTTGTGCTTCCATCAGTTCCAGACATCAGAGATGTTGATTCCACACACTTAGATGCTACATATTTAGACACAGATTCAAAATATTTTGTACATGCAGATGAGCAGGTAGTACATCCAAATGAGGAGAAAGCGTCGGAGCTTCAGTAAATTCCTAGGTGGGCACAGTCCACACTTCAGGAAGCAGGAAACCTTGTAGGGGATCCATTGGATTCGAGGAGAACTCGATCTCAGCATGTGGATCCTTCTCATGTATTTTCAGCTTCTGAACCAGCGATGCCCATGCATTTCTATATGGTTCAATATTCTGATCCACATACCTACAGTGAGGTTGTTGGAAATCCACTATGGAAAGAATCCATGCAGAAGGAGCATGACTCTCTCCTAGAGAATTAGACTTGGGATCTGGTTCCACTTCCACCAGGGAGGAAACTTGTCAAATGCAAATGGGTCTATAGGACCAAGAGAGCAGAAGATGGTCAGGTGAGAAGGTACAAATCTAGATTAGTTGCAAAAGGATTTCAGTCGATTCATGGGATAGATTATGATGAGACCTTTGCTCCTGTAGCAAAGATGAACTCCATTCGCTTGGCTCTAGCCATTGTAGCATCCAAAGGATGGGAAGTTCACCAGATGGATGTGAAGAATTTTTTTCTTCATGGTGACCTTTCAAAGGAGATCTACATGGAGCAGCCACAGGGGTTCATTCAGAACTCATATTTAGTATGCAGACTGAAGAAGTCTCTCTATGGCCTCAAGAAGGCACCTAGAGCATGGTATGAAAAGATGGATTCTTAATTACTTTCACATGATTTTGTTAGATGTAAAATTGATTCCAATGTTTACATGTTGAGGACTATTGACTTTGTGATGATATTAGTACTCTATGTTGATGATCTTTTGATCACCGGTAGCTCTGCTTCAGCCATTTATTTGGTCAAAGATACTTTTCATGACAGGTTCTCTATGACATACATGGGTCCACTACACTTCTTTATTGGTATTGAAATCAGTGAGGATGATTTCAGTGTCAAACTTTCTTAGGCTAAGTATACCATGGATCTTCTGGATAGATTCCACATGACAGACTGTAAGTATGCACCTACACCCTTCTTATATGGGATCATACTTGAGGATGGCGGGGATACACCATTAGTGGACAACACTTTGTATCGACAATTTGTGGGGAGTCTTATGTATCTCACCCACACTCGTCCAGATATCTCATATGCGGTAGGAACAATTTCCAGATGCATGTAGGAACCCCATGATCTCCACTAGAAGTCTTCCAAGCGCATCCTCATACATGTTCAGGGCACCATGAGTTATGGGATTCACTATGTTGTTGGTTTTTCATTATATCTCATAGGCTTCACAGAATCAGATTGGGCTAGTGATAGCACATATCGCAGGTCCACATCCGGGTACACTCTCAGTTTGGATTCAGGCCCAATTTGTTGGTCAACTAAGAAGCAATCAGCCATTTATTTATCTTTCGCAGAGGTCAAGTACAAAGGAGTAGTCAATTGTGTCATTCAAACATTTTGGCTTCAACACTTTCTTACCGAGCTTGGTATCCAGTTTCACTGTCCGACTATCATATGGTGCGACAATCAGAGTACACTGAGATTTTGCAGAGATCCGGTACAGTGACAACAAACCAAACACATTGAGGTCCACATGCATTTCATCAGAGATTTAGTACATGACATGATCATTGATTTGAAATTATGTCCTTCCTATGAACAGACTGTTGAAATATTCACCAAGACATTCACTAAGAAGAAGTTTCAGATTTTGCGAGATCGTCTTGCAGTGAAGAACACAGTTTCCAAGAAACTGCATTTTCTTCTTTTGATACATTGTCCTTTGAGGGGGAGTTTTGTTCCCACGTGGTTTTCGATCTTTCCTAATTTTTATTCAGTGTTCATTAGTTGCATTGTACATGAGTACCTAAAATGGCCTAGTAGCCAGGACTGATTTTTTACTCCATAATGATGTTTAGGGGGGGTTTGGAGAAATTTCTATTTTCGACACACTAGTTCATTGGGAGTTAACTGACTAGTTCTATTTTAGACTTTCTAATCTTAGACTATCACTATTATGCATGAATTCCTAATTATAGGATGTCATTTCCTATATGAGTGAAGATCACTCAATCATTGACTATATCATAATATACATTGATTCACATTCTTCATTGTGTATCTCTCTTCCTTTTCTTGATAAGCTTTGTTTCTGTATGCTTTAGCTAGATCTCTTGTGCAGTTTTCCATGAAACACTGACACTAAGAGAGTAGTGTGTCATAGTCATTGTTCATTACGTTATCCCCATAATTAGGAAACACTTAACATGTAAAATATTAGTAGTAGTAATACATAGGGAAAGCATTGTTCATTGTGTACTAAGAGATTACTTGTTTGAATTCATTTATAGGTATCATAAACTTATGCCAATAATTATGGTATTCCTTATGTGTGAAAGCACTATGATAGGGTATTGAGACCTAACTAGTGTAAAATAAGGGTATACATATGGTGTATAGTATGCAATAACTGGTTTAATCTATCTTAAGTAACATTTATGACCTATATTATGTATATTACATAGATTACAGAACAAGGTAGTAGTAGTTATGAGCTTATGAATGGTTATAGTACCACTCTTAGAGTAGTGAATGCATAGAGGTATAAAAGTTATAATGGTAATGAAAGAGGTGTTGAAGTTAATCTCTTCTTTATACTCGTATTCATTCTAGTAGTGATTATGTAACAAGCTTTTTATATCAGTAATAAGTTTGTTTATAAGTTTCTTACAAACACAAACACAAGGGAATTACTAGATAAGTTGTACTCTTTATCACTACATATATATGTGATTCAATATAATCGATCTCTCTATGGTTAATTACAGATATAATTAAGCTTACATCATAGTCTAATTTAAGCATAAGTGAGCAAGAAGTAATGGTATCGATGTTTTGTAAACATAATAAAGCTTACATACCCCTAGTAATTGAATTGGAACAGCTTCATGTTATGATTGATTACAGACTACTAGTTATGGAACATGTGATAAACTTATTCCAGTACCAAAGTTCATCATTGCTTACAAGTATCATAGGTTATTAGTACTACTTAACATTTGCTTATTCTTCATGTATTAGTGTTGGATCCATTATTCTTGATAAGTATGAGTATTCAATGGGTATCAATCCTATGCGAGGGATTAGTATTGGTATGATAGGTAATCATCTTAATTCCTTTGATTGATTGAAACCAAATCCACTACATATGCCTTAGCGATACTCTATTCATAGACCCAATCATTAATCTCAAATACATTGGACTGGTTATATCTCCATAATATGTTGTCGTAATAGTTAGAGATGTATAATCATATCCCTAATAATTGAAGCTAGTATAATTGTCGAACTGTATCCTTTCTCTAATATACATGATGCTTTACTCTAGTAACTCCAAGCTATATGTATTTCCCTAATATGAAGGTTACAGTATTCCATCTTGATTAGCATAAGTATTGATTATTACTATTGGTGTTGACACAAAGATATGGCATAAAGTGTACGATGTATAGGTAACTTAGTTGTAATCTATCCCTAATATAGGTGATTATAGAATACAGGTACTTTATATTCATTGCTTACTAAATAGGAGTACTAGTTATCATATTAGCTTGAATACAATAGTAATGACTATCAATCAATAGCACTATGGGTTTCATTCTAACACAAGAAATGGTGAAGAAAGGAGAAAATACCATATAATTGGTCTTAACACTATACGATCTATTATATATATAACGTGTAGATTAGCTATAAAATAGCTTGAGTTTCATTGATTCGTGTATAGATTTAAGTATCAATATTTCCCTAAGTACCACTATTCTATGGGTAAATCAGCTTCCATGGATATTGAACCCTATTCATAACGGTGCTTACCTGTCACTACTTGATCTCTTCTTAGTACCATTACAGGTTACTAGTCCTATCGATTCCCTTAGTTCCATATTCATTTCACCCATGAATATCCTCTTAGAACTGATGTAATTAGGAAGAGATAGTAGTATAACCATGATGTTCAATAAGTTATGGTATTAGTACTACAACCATGATGTTAAATAAGGTATGGTCTTATTACTACAATATAACCACCATCTTACCATAATTAATGGCATTATCTATATTACCACCATCTTACCATAATGAATGGATTTGTATTAGTAAATTTTCATATCTACCTCTAGAAGAATTTTCACCTAGCAATATATATGATTGCATCTTACAAATCCATATCTATGTTGAAGGCCATGATGTGACAAGGGAATATCTTAAAGCCCAATTCTCAAATCGTTGTTGGACATTATGCAACTATCCTAGGAAAATGGGTTATTTTAAACCTATGAATCCATGACTCATCCAAGAAAAAGAACCCTTTTGGCTCAACCAGAGCAAGGAGCACAGACTGGACCAATCCACAAGTAGATATTCTTATTGTGGTGTCTTTTCTCCCTTTGAGAACAAATTTCCCAAGCTTAGTTTCCTCTTTGAGGGAGATAAGAGTTTCCATGAGGTGACCTTCTTACATAGGTTACAGAACACAACTTGGACAATTGATGCATTTTGGGGAGAATGAAAACCCAAGTGGGTTGGATATTCCTTGGCTCATGAGGTGAAATTTTCTAGGAAGAGCGTGTTGGGAAAGAGTTCCACATTTTGTGGTTTCAACACAACTGATAAAGAAATAAGGCCATTTACAATGGCATAAAAATCAATAACAAGGAATTAGCTAAAATTCCTTTGGCATCGTTCAAGGATTTGGTTATAACTTCATAATGGTTAAGTGTGTAGCATGAGGTCCATAGGTCTAATTTTCCTTGGAGGTGGTGGTAAGACAACCCATTTTAGGGAAAATGGTTTGTACACTTATCTGATTTAAAGTGGAGGCTATGAGACTCTAAGTCACTCAAGAGGATTTATTCATTATATTAGATGTCAAAGGAGTTATTTAATCAGAAGATAGAGTAAATAATATTGGGGTTTTCTAATCTTGAAAAGTGCAACATGAGGTAGACCATGGAGAGTCAAGACTAGGGAATAATTGACAAGTTATTAGGGCATGGTTGGACTATTTTGAGAGTTTTATTGAAGAACGAGATGTATAGGAGGTATGCCTATGGGCTATTCAAAGGTTTGTTTCTACAAGTAGGGTAGCACTAAAGTAGAACCACCTTAGTTTATTTTTAGTTATTGTTACACATCAAAATACCACATTTGTGTTTCACACCCTAAGTGTCGCAAAGTGTCACAAAGTGACATATGCACCTCGGTAAGTGTTGCATTCATAGTTACAAGTGTCATATGCACCTTCTCAAGTGTAACATTCACTTTGTGAGGTGTCTCCACCCCTTGACACCATTAAAAAAGTTTTTGATGACCCCTAAGTCATATGGGAGGAGGAAACCCATCATTTCTAGGTCAAAACACACTTTTTGCTTAGAAATTTTGACCCTTTTTTTAGCATTTATGAAGGGTGGCGCCCCCTTGTACATACTTGGGGTGCATATAAGGTGCCCCTTTTGCAACTATACGGTAGCGCTGATCTTAGAATGGTGCTTTGTCTCTCACTGGGGGGGAGTGCCGATGTTGTTGAGAGAAATGAGGGATCTCCCACACCTTAATCTATGGGTCAGCTCTTTGAGATTGATTTAGTTGTGCTCAACCCTCATGCTTGGGCTTCACTTTAGGATCTGATCCAAGCCTCAAAACGCCATATCCTCAACCATACCCCTCATTTTCTTATGGTTGTTTTGTCTCTCAAGCCTATATATTAAGGGCTTTCCAAGGTGAAAATGGAGGAAGCTTTCAAGTATCAAACCTATGATCTTGGTAGATTTGTGCAAGGGTTGGACAAGGAGAGCTTGGAGGAGTGTTGCACCATCATCCATGTTTATAAGTGTTCTCTTTGGGTTCTCATTTTAATAAACTTGTCATATTTCCTTGAAGCTTGTGTATTCTTGCATGTTCTTGTCTATTGTTCCTTCGATCTTTGTTGATGAATTTTCTTTACCTAATCCACTAGAGTAGAAGGTCTTTGTTTCTCTTTGTTTCCCATTGCAGGTATCAAGTTGT
>JZKD02S1592871.1:13354-37715 GCA_000966675.3 Picea glauca
GTGCCTTCCTATTCACGACCATCCTCTGTCAATCCAGCTCGTTCGACCGTGTCTCCTTCCCAGCCCCAACATCCATCCTCCCCCACCACTCCCATGGTGGAGTCCCCTCCAATGACCCAGGCGTACTCTTGCTCGGACTCTGGATAATGCTCGTGTCTCCTTGCCTCATGGGAAATCATGCAATGCTTAGTCTTTGACGTCAGGCCTGGACGACTTGCGATTCCTCATGGAAATAATGGATCACCGAAGGGAAAGGCTGCAGATCCTCCGCACCACTCTACTTGGCTCTCTTCACACTCCAGATCCTGTTCCAGCTCGGGCAAAGAATGCGGCAACACTTGCGACCAGGGCTCCGAAGGCAACCACGCGCAAGACAAAGGTGAAGAATGGGCATTAACCTGAATCTTAATTCTTCTTATGGGCTGAGGTTCTGGTTTTGTCAGTTTTTATAATTATGGGCTCAGATACTGGTTTTTGAGTTTGTTAGATATAAGACACTATGAGTATTTCAGGGGTATGGCGTTGTATCTCCTAGACATAGACTCTTGTACAATCAGCTTAATTTTGCTATTACTTCCATTTTGGTAGTTTTTCTATTACTTCCATTTTGTTGCACTGGCTAAATCGGTTTTCCATATGGGCAATTCAGAGCAGCAAACATTTTGATATTACTGTAATTATTGTAGGGTTAGGGTTACTGTATGATTTGATTGTATGGTTACTATATCATTCATTATTGTAGGGTTAGGGTTACTGTATGATTTGATTGTATGGTTACTATATCATTTGACTTTAGAAGGTAATGTATAGAAACTAACTTATATATAATTATTTGTTTTAAATAATAAAATATATATAATTATTTGTTTTAAATAATAGAAAGAATATATATTCTAAATTCGTTGTCTTTGATTGTTTATAAATATAGTTTTGTTTTAAACCCGAGAAAAAAAAAAAAGAGACGCGTCATAAATTTACAGCCTTTTAAGATATATATTAATAGTTATTTTAGAATATAGGTAAATAATTATAATACAATGTCTTTTTTAATTTATTTTTAGATTTATTTTGAAGTTTTGAAGTTAACGTTTTTTATATCAATTTATAATTTATTTTTTAAATTATAGAAACTCTAAGTTGAATGTTTTAGAGTTTTTGTATTTTGTTTTCATATTAAATGGGTGTTAATGTTTTGTTAATATTAGTAATATTTTTTCATATTAGATAATTTTATTTATAATTACACAAAATTATATATAAAAAAATTTAAAGGTTTTAAATTAAAAAAACACAAATTTTTTTTTTTTTTTTTAATTGTTGTCATTTCTTGTTGTAACAATATTCATGAGAATGATGTTTATCTAGTTTTTTCTTTGCTCATTATGTTTATAGTTCTGTATTTGTATTATTTTTTCAAAGTCTTTTTTGTTATACCCAGTACATTTATAAACAGTGGTAGAATAGATTGTAGAAGCCGTAGATTTATAAACAGTGGTAGAATTGATTGTGGATTTCATAGTTTGTAAAATCTTTTTTAAATTCAATTCAATTCAATTTTATGTTTATAGTATTTGTATTTTTTTAATCAGTTTTATCTCCATTTATAGACAGTGGTAGAATTGATTGTGGACGCACATTTATAAACAGTGGTAGAATTGACTGTGGATTTCATTGTTTGTAAATTTGCCAATTCAATTCAATTTTATGTTTATACTATGTATTTTTTTAATTAATTTTCTTTCTAAATTATTATATTATCTTGGTGATTTTTTAAATTCTTGTTAGTGGATTGTAAGAAAGACAAAATCTATGTGTCATGAGTTGTAAAAGTATAGCTACATTAAATGCGGTGATAATCCTTATTATTAAATGTGATTATGGGGACTATGTTAATAACAGTTATATTAATTTTTGTATTATGATTATGCTCATAATAATTGTATTAATTTTTGTGTGATTATGGTGATTATATTCATTATTAAATGTGATTATGGTGACCATGCTCATAATAGTTATATTAATTTTTGTATTGTTTATATCCATATTAAATAAATGTTATTATATTCATAGCCATTATATAATCTTCTGTATTGTCTGTGATTGATTTATAAGTTCTTCCTAAAAAATTTAATGTATTAATTTTTGTATTGTCTATATCCATATTAAATAAATATCACTATACTCATAACCATTATACAATTTTCTGTACTTCTCCCTAAAATTATTAATGTGTATGAAGTAATTTGTATATTTTTTTTTATATTACCTATGAGAAGGAATATATGTATTATATGTTTTAATTTTTTATTATTGTTTTCATAATTTGAAATTTCTTAAGTCCTTCTATGTTTGGGTTTAATCATTTTTTTTTTAAATTTAATAGTGCTCATAACATTTGTTTTAATTTATTTTCTATTATATGGATTTATCATTTTGATCTTTGAAATTTTAATATTATTTTTTAAGTTTTAAATTATCAATTTTTTATGTTTTTTAGTATGTAGGTATATTAGCCATTTAAACTAGTGGTTGATGAAGGTTGATGAATGCCAACTTTTTTGTTTGTATGTAGCTATATTAGCCATTTAAACTAGTGGTTGATGAATGCCAACTTTGTTTTTTGGTATGTAGCTATATTAGTCATCTAAACTAGTGGTTGATGAATGCTAAGAGAAGATTTCAAAATTCCATTCTTGATTATGTGGAATGTCAAAGGTCAGGGTTATAATATTAAATCATGATCTTTAATTTGTGAACACCACAAAACATATTCTTCATTAAATCTCACAAGCACATTGTCTCACAAGCACATTGCATATTTTTAACTAAAAACTAATTTATATGAAAGTTTTCAATAGATATAAACCTATAAACGAAATAAATTAATTGAAATAAAATGTAAAATAAACTTGTGTCACTATTTTTACATCTCATTTCATAGTAAATGTCATAGTACTCACACTATTTGTGTTCGTTTATGTAGGACATATCTTAATAGGTATTCTCTCTACAAAATAAGAATACGTACCTGCTACAAATTACCCCCAAAAAATACAATGTTGAATCTACTAAACTTTATTCTTTAAATTAGTCTAAACTACTAATGCTTTTTTAAAGATAGTACCTTTTCATGTTTTGGTTCATACAGTTTTATCACATCAGTTTTAGAAGGCCTCATTCTTAAGTATTTTATTATTTTTGTACCCGTTAGATGTTTTCTTTCTTTCGAACATTGATAATCATTGCCATTTAAAAAAGTTCGCTATTAAACAAAAATGGAAGAAAAAGGAAAAAAATAAAATAAAAGATGTAATTAATAAAATGGTTATACAGAAATTAATCTCGTTTTAAATCATATGAAATAATAATTTGACCCTTATTCTATGAAACAATAGTAGGTTTAAGGGAGGAGGCCATGTGTGAAGTGAAACAATACGATGCTACTTGGGAGCATGAAGATGTCATGAGGGCAGAGTACCCATAAATGTGTGAAGAATTTTGAAATTTTGATTTTTGTTTTGTGTATGCACCAAGTACAGCTCCAAAATAGGGGGGAGGGGAATGTAATACCCCAATTTTTAGTCCCCATATTAAATAATGTAACTTTTTATTTTAGGAAAGGCCATAGTTCCCAACATAGATGATTTAAGTGTTTAAATTTCACAAATGAGATAATCTTCCATGGTTTTTTCCAAAAACATATTCACCAATTTCCTTTTTTTCTAAAAATGATTCACCAAAATTCCATAGAATAAAGTTATTTTACCTTAAAAATTGCCAAATATTTATAGAAACTATATAAAATCCTTAGAAATTTGAATGTTTTTACTAAACTATTGCTAAACATTTTACATTTTGCATATTAAGGACTGTTAAGATTATCCTAGTTTTCTATATTTTAATATGAATTTCCATCCTTAAAATCATCCCTCATGCCCAGACAATTATAAGAGGATAGAGTGACTAGAAAATGTAATGTTGTGATCATTATTAATAATAAAATGCATCATTGGTTGCTAGGAGGAGAAAAATGGCTACATGAGATTCTTGGGGAAGCGAATATGGTTCTTGATTTCCAGGTAAATATATAAACCCATATTTGGGTTTATTGGGGGTTCACTCATTGTTCATTTTATTCACTCTCCATTCACTCTTTCATTCATTCATTATTCCTCATTCGTTTTTTTTATTGGAATGGGGCCATGGGGGTGGATTGATGAGGAAGAAACCATTCTTTGTTGGTTGCAGTAATGACTGGTGTATTTCAGCCAAGAATTAATGCCTACATGTCTGAAATGCATTTGCATTTGCTAAAATTTGTTCACAGTTGTGAATCGTGAGATTCCCATTATGCAGAGTCCTAATCGGATGCACTGAAGCCATGGAAGGAGGTGGATATCATGAGGGATGTCATGGAAGAGAAGGGAATCCATTCTCTTGGGTTGTGCAAGATGGAGAGAAGAGAGAGGGTGTACTTTCTATTGTTGTGTGTTGAGAAAGGTGCGACAACATGAGTGTTGATTGGTTTGTGACACTTAGTGACACCCTGGAATCAACCTTGTCGATTCATAGCCCTATATCAAGGGTGACATTCCTGTTAATATTTGGAACAAAAGTGTCTACGGTTGGGTGGGACTTCCTTGGTTTGTTGGGTATCGATTAATATCTTTGAGATGTGTATATTTAATGTGCATGCTTCCTAGTTATTGTTGTGCATCACATGTTTCAACATTATTTTATGATGCAACATTAATCTTGATTATTGCATGTGTTTCTATAGTGTTATTTCATGCTTCCTTATTAATTTAAATGTTATCATAAATTCAAAAGTAATTTTAAAATGTTTTTTGAGGTAGCATGCCTATCTTGTGGGTGTCTGGGTAATCGGATGATTCACTAGAACATGTATTTAGGAATGTGACAAATATTAACTTAGATACCATGTTTGATGTATGGAATGAATGGATACATTTCAATATGCATGTACAAACAATTAACTATGCAAAAATATGGATACCATAGGTTTTTTGTACATAAGATTTTGTTGATGAATATCACCATATTCTATTATTGTTAGACAAAGGTTTCAGAATAGATGCACATTTTTCACTTTAATTTTTATGGAGTTTATGCCCAAAAAATGAAGGAACAATGTCTCTGAATCCTCCGACACCCAACCACACACACATAAAGCTCTATGACAAGAAATAATTCTAAGAAATCACTAATAAATCACATGATAATATTTTATATTATTTTTATATTATAAATAATTGCATAAACATGTATTTCTTTCTCTCTCACATATAAACATAAATTTATATGAAAAACAACAATTCTAAGAAATCATTAGAAATAAAGTACATCATATATCATTTCTAAATAATTAGACATAAAATAAATCACATCACTCACAAACATGTAAATAACTCAATAACATAAATTTCCACTACATTTGAGGAAATTTTCAACACTTTCCTAACATTGATAAAATCGTTTTTCAATTTATAATAGTTCTCGGGTAAGACCATCATAGGGGAAGACCCATCTCCGTTTCTTACTTGCCTTCCCCGTCCATATTCTCCTGCGGGGTTGTAATGGTATACAATGACATTTTTTTAATGAATAGTACATGAAAATGACCTCCACGACTCTTATAGTTTTACTAAATGATGATCATAGTTTGATGTATAATTTAGTAATATCAATTTTGTATCGTTTAGTTATTACCCGACTATATGTATTAAGTGAATTTATGATATTGAGGATTCTTCTTTTACATTATTAATTGAATTATTGAGCATGCTTCTTTTACATTATTAATTGAATTTATTATATTGAGGATGCTTCTTTTACATTATTAATGTGCATAGTATCCAAGGTGAAACAAACATGTTTGAAAAGATAAAATAAACATGTTTCTTGGGAAATTGAACCTTGGTAGGGAAATAAATTAACTTCATATTGACAAACCCACTAAACCCTAATTGTGGGAATCTATGTGAATTTAATTTAATAATACCTTACAAATTAATCAAACAATTGTGATCTTCCACTTTTTCTGTTCTTTGAGACCATTATCGGAGGCCATTATCTCATTGAAGTTGACTTGAAGGTTAGTTTTAAATCTTCTATTAAGTTTAATGAAAGAACTTTCCCGAAAACAAAGAAGAATTATAATTCATTGTTACTCCATCATCCATCAATGTATGAGATAATGAAAGCACTTTCACAAAATTAAGGAAGAATTATAATTCATTTTAAATCTATCATCCATCAATGTATGAGATTATGCATTAGTATTAGTGGCAACAAAGTGTTATGTATAAAACCATACAAGGATGAAAAGGAAAAGATAAGAAGAGACAAATTAAATGAGCAATGAATCAGAAAACTATTTAATTTTTAAAATTTTATGGTTCCAAAAATTTAATATTCTATTCTTGTTCGGTGAAAAGTTGAAATTATAGAATCAATTAAAAGTTATAAATAATTAAATAATTCTTTTATTAATATATTGCTTACTTTTGCACAATGTTTATTAACAATTCTATTTGAAGTTAAACTCCAAGGTTTGGCCCCTTAAAAATAAAGAAAAGTATTGRCCACTTAAAATAAAAKAAAAGTATTGGATAAGGTCACTAGGATTGTGTCTATTGAGACTATAATGCACTTGGATTGTTACTATCTCAATAAATATTAGTTCTATGGGTCATGAATGGACATTAATATTGTTTCATGCCTTGAAACAATTGTTTTTCCATTATAAGAAATCAAAATGGAAGCATCAATTTATATTGATAAATGAGAACATACTACATATATGTTGATATGTGACATAACATGATAGTAGAAGAAAAACTATGTGGTTTAGTGGTTTGACATGTTTATAATATGAACACAAGGGTTTCCTTCTAGTGCATTATGGATCATGTTCATGAAAGATGTGTCATTCAAGTGTTTTCTTGATTTTTGTTTTTTCTCAATCTTTAAGAAATTTAAAAAAATAAATTTAAAATTTCATTCTAAAATATATATTCATTTTAAAATTTACTTGTGCTTATAGAATCTATTTTGATATTACAAAATTATGTACTAACATGACACAGGGTCATGTTATCCAACTGTTACCACTATAACCTCTCGGTCTTCTTACAATGCCCTTTATACGATAGACAAAGAAAGTCAGGATTTCAAACATATGAGTTCACATAATGAAGTACCTTAATACTACACTCTATGGTCAACTTCTCTACACCCTAAGAACATTACAAGAACTATCTATTAATTATTTAATATGTTGATAATTTCACATTAGTTTGGTATTTCAATATTTCAATATGAACTAGTATTAAACTAGATAAAACAATCCAATATTCCACACTTCTTATACACACATTTGTAAAAACAWTAGAGAGTCATATCATGCAGTTATTGGTAAGACAATTTACAGTCCATAGGGTATTAATACCTTAGAGCTCCAAACAAYATTAAAGAAAGGTATGTCTAGTGACTTTGTTTATTTTTTTAAAATATATGGTTATTAATCAAGAAAGAGTTGTTTTGAGAGATTTAGTATGTTTTACATAACTTTTTGTTGTAGCATCTTATAATGTTTTACTTTGTAGAATGTAAAGTAGAATTATGTTTGCATGTTTATAATTTTCTACTTTGTAAAATGTTTTGTGATGAATACACGCTATATTACAAAACTTGTTTTGCGGGATCAAATCTAATTTAGAATTGAATTATAGTTGATATCTTAATAAGTATAGAAAAAATAATAATTCTAAATTGTTGCAAGACTTTAGATATTGTAATAAGAAGAACATCAAATAGATTTTCAGACACATTGGAGATAGAAACATTATCAAAGAAATGTATGCCTAATGACTTTTGGCAGTTTTCCCAAAAATATGGTTATCAATCAAGAAACAATTATTCTTGCATACTACTTCCTTTTGAGGTAATTTTTCTATTGTAGAATGATGTTTTTCATTCTTATGATTTTTTACTTCTTAAAATGAATATTTATTGATAAATATTTATCATTAAGACAAATGATGTATTACATAACTAATTTTCGATGATAGAAGCTAATTTATAATTGAATTAAAATTGATATACTAATAAGAATCACAATTAAAATGCTAAGTGTGGAACTATCTTTCGATACTATAATAAGAAGTATATCTAGAGAGTAGTAGGACTCTAGAGATAGATGCATCATCATATAAAGGTTGGTTAAGGTATAAAATAAGAAGTATATATAGAGAGTAGTAGGACTATAGAGATAGAAACACCATCACAAAAATCAATTAGGCAATGGTACTTTTCAGAGACTACTTCCTTTTTCTAGGTCCCTCCTTTTTATTATCCAACAAAATTAAGGGATACAACCTACATCAAAACCGATGTTACTTCCTCTTGTGTCTCTCATAGTATCCTCTCTCAAAATACAATATTCACAATGATACACAACCAAAATACAATTCCCTCATAAAAGAGGATTTCCTTCTAGGGAAAAAAATCATGACATAAATTCTACCATCATATTTATGACCTTATAATAAACAATCCATATTTACTATGAAATGGAAATATACATTTACAACACAATTTTTCCTTTGGGGGATTCATCCCCAAAGCCCATATTTTCCCTGGATCGCCTATCTAGGGGGATGATCCCCTCGGATCTGGAAGGGGGGGAAAGCCCCCCATGAAACCCCCCTGTGTGGAGGTTTTTATAGTATTCATGTGGTATAAACATGGATGAAAACAAGGACCTATGAATCAAGAAGATAGTCGGGATCCAAAACCAATAATCTCCCACTTGGAGATTGATATCAATAAGTCCACTGATGTTTTATCTGGTGGACTATGATCCTTATTATACCTAAAAAATATCTCATATTCACCTTCATGCTTGCATACCAACTCAAACTGAGCAGGAATTTTGTCTCTCCCTGGTTATTCCCTTTGTTAACATGTCTCCAGGATTCTGGCTGGTATGTATCTTTTCCAACTTCAAATGGACATCTTTCAAGACGGATTGTATGAAATGATACCTAATAAGTATATTCTTGTTATTCAAATGGAAGGATGAGTTCTTTTAAATATGAATGGAACTCTCACTCTCATAGTAAAACCTTTTATTCCCAAGTCTAGTTATTTACCAAGAAATCCATTTCCTCTTTTATGCCTTTCTCCATCTTCTTTTTAGTGTCTACCTACATTGCCTCTTCATAAAATTATGGGTCATAAGAATGAGTCAACAATAAATAATATAATGAAGGAGAGTATCATTTAGTGGGTCTACTTAACCTTGTAGATCTTCTAAAAGAACTTGCAGGAGTTTGAGGTACTTCATTCTCCTATTATTCTACATTTTTATTTTCTGGTACCTTTTGAATTTATTTTTCAGTGATCTCATCAAGCATTGTGTATTCTGGTTTTTTATTTTTCTTGTATCTTTCCCCGCAACTTATCTTTGTAGATGACCATCTCATTGAATATGCCATCTCTACTCCTAATGATTTTGTTATTTTTATAATCCCATAAAATATAACCAAAATAATTAACACTTTATCCGATAAAGGTACACCTCTTGGATTTTGCCTCAAGCTTTGTTTTATTTTCTTTATCAATATGGACAAATTCTTCAAAACTGAAAGTATTCAGAAAAGAATAGTTTACATTTTTACTTGTCCATGCCTCTTATGTAATTCCACCATCCAAAGAGATTGATTTTCCTTTGTTTATTAAGTAAATAAAAATATCTAGAGAATCTGCCTACAACTGTAAAGGAAACCCGATGTGGAATATCATACTCCTTGCATGCTCCATGATTGTTCTTTACATTATTTCTGACACACCATTTTCTTGTGGTGTTCCTGGAACTATCTTCTCTCTACGAATTTCATGGTATTAATAGTAATCATCAATGCAATATTCACCTCCATTGTCTTCTCTGAGACACTTCAACCTTTCTCTTGTATCATTCTCAACCAATGTTTTCCATTTCTTAAAAGTATCAGAAACATCATATTTTTGTTGAATGCAATAAACCCAAGTTTTTCTAGTTGCTTCATCAATAAAAGTAATATAATAACGAGAGCCACCAAGAGATGATACATGGGTTGGTCCCCATACATTTGTATGCACAAGATCTAACCTTTCACTCTTCTTTTATTTTTCAACTCTGAGAAATATGACTCTCTTATGTTTTCCATAAACATAAAGCTCAAAAAAATCCAAATCAATTTGTTTAAGATCTGGCAAAAAAATTATTTTCTGAGGTATATGCATCCCCTTCTCGGTCATGTGTCCAAGCCTATGATGCCACAATAATGTATCCACTCTTGTAGAAGCTAAATAGATAGAAGAATAAATATTACTAGTACATAAATATATTGTACCTACCTTGTCTCCTTTTGCTATCACCAATGATCATTTGGTGACCTTCCATGCCTTATATGTAAATATAGATATGAAACCTTCACTTCCCAACTTTCGTGTTGAAATTATATCTTTCCATAAATGTGGAACATGTCTTACCTCTTTCAACAACCATTGGATTACATTCATTTTCTTTATTTTTACCTTTCCCATTCCAACAAAATTTCACGGTGCATCATCACCCAAATGAACCTGACCAAGATAACCTTGAACATAATCTAGAAAATGTTTCATATAGGGTGTGGAATTAAATGAAGCCCCCGAATCTACAAAAATAATCAAAGCATCTGCAAACACATCACCTTTTACAATTTCTTCCTGATTTTTCTCCTCTTTTCGATCTCTTTGTTTTTTGGAGCTTTGTAGCCTTTCTTTAGATGTTATTTCTTCCCACAATTCTAGCACACTATCTTTTCCACTCTGGATTTAGATCTTCCCTTCCTAGAATTCCTGTAGTTCCCTGAGCCCTTTCCTCTATTATTTTGTCCTCCCCTGCTCTCCATATTTAACGCATTACCTGATATCTCACCTGTGATTTTTTGTTGCATTTCCTTGCTAAGAATACCACCAAAAACATCATCAAATTTTAAAGTGTTTGAATGAGAGAAAAAGTTACTTACACCCATGACCAAGCCACTTCAAATTTCTGGAAATGACCAGAATATTAGAAGAGCCTTGACCTCATCATGAAATTCCACTTTTAAATAACTTAGTTGATTAGTATCCATCTTAAATTCATTTAAATGATCTGCAATAGACCCACCTTCTAAAATATTCATATTACATAATCTCTTCATTAGAGATACTTTATTGGATGTCGAGGTTTTTTCATACAATTTATCCAATGTGTCCATGAACTCTTTCATTGTCTTTTCTTTCGAAATATTGAAAGCCATTGATGCTTTGAGGCTCAACCGTATTGTTTCTAGTGTCTTACTATCAAGAACCTCTCATTCTTCATCATTCATGGTCATTGACTTCTTTGTTATTCCACCCAATGGTAGTAATGGATCATTCTGATATAAATAATTGTCCATCTCCATCTTCAATAACGGGTAGTTTTGCCATTAAATTTCTTGACTCTAAATTTTCCATCTTCCACCGTTGCTCCCACTCAAACAAAGAACCATCTTTTCCTACGAGTTGCCTTTCACTTTGATACCACTTGTTAAGAAAATAAGATCACGGGGAAATAAAATAAAATGTATAAATAAAACATAAAGGATACAAAATACAATAGAGACACAAATATATGTGGTTCACCTAGTGTGTGCTACGTCCACAAAATAAATTTCCAGGTCCTTCCTTTTTATTATCCAAAAGAATGAAGGGATACAAACTACATCACACCCGTTGTAACTTCCCCTTCTTTCTCACATAATATCCTTTCTCAGAATACAATATTCGAAATGATACAAAACCACAATACAATTCCCTCATAAAATAGAGTTTCCTTCTAGAGAAAAATGACCTAACATAACTTCTACTGTGAAATCTCTGACTTTATAATGAATGGTCCAGATTTACTATGAAATTACAATATAAATTTATATGGAAATTTTTCCTTTGGGGTCCCGCTTGCTCCTGAACCTCAAAGGGGGGGCAAGCCCTGCCTACAACCCCCCCGTGTGGAAGGGTATACCTTATTCCTGCATGTATAGTCTTCATGGGTTATAAACATGACTGAAAACAAATACCTATGAATTAGGAAGATAATCATACTCAACCTCTTCACCTAGAGCATACCCATACTCTATTTTAGGCTACCGACAAGTCACACTCCTAATCCAATGAAACACTTGTATACTTACATTTGTTAACAAATTTAACACTTGGTCATATTTTAGTATACATCCATGAACATGAGAAGCCAAGAGAAAAAAAGTGAAGCAGGCAAAAGAAATGTAGATATAGTGCAAGTGACACAAATCGTGCCTAACATCCAACTAAGTATTTGTTATTGCAGAGAAGTTACAACATGAGCACTAACGACTCAGTTTAAAACTTGGAAGGTTCAAAAGAATCACCTCACCTCACTAATAAATTCATGAACATATATTTCACACCAATACTCTCTATCACAATTGCTCCACAACCACCTACGGTGCACCACATAGTTTCCATCAATAGTAGACTTGTTGTATCTTTCTTTCCATAGACTTGGAGGATTTTGGTTCTTCCTCACACATGCCTCCAACAGACCCGTGTTTCCGTAATTCCCCAAAAATTTCCCAAAAGAATCTCACCAAAATCTATCCACTGAATCCTCCTCAAAGAAACACAAGTCCTCCCAAATAGAGTAACTTGGCTCCTTGATGGATCTAACCCTCGTCTACCTCAAAATCATAGTTCTCTTCTTTCTCTCCAAATATCTACCAAGATGCATCCTTTATAAGTTCCCATCCATCGTATCTCTTTCCCATGGGTGAGATGACTCATTAGTTCATCAAGTCACACCCCTTGGAAAGGTTGGGCTAACTCCTCATGTGATCATGTTCAGGAAACTTGCCTAGCCGACCCACCAAATTTTTTGTTCCATCATTTGGTTGATCCACCAATATTTCTAACCGAAACATCCTCTTTCGTGCATGTTCCCCTTAATTGAGTCAATCTGACTCTCCTAAGTGCACCCTCCAAGCCTTAGCCAATTTTCCTTCATTGGTAGAGCACATAGTTATTTCCCTCAAGCCTTCATCAAATCATTTTTCATTTAACTTGCATTGCAAGACACCTTGGGTAGAGTTTTCCATTGGTAGGTCACGTGCCCAAGGATCCCCAACTCTCCCCTATATGAATACTTTAGTCTCCTCTTTTGCACCTAGTGTCCTCCTTGCATGATTTCTTTCATTTCGATCTATGAAGAAAATGAATGCATGCGACCTTGGTGCCTTAGCCTTTAGAGGTAGATATCATATGAGTAAAACCACCTTATAATTTTAGGGTGATTTAACATTTTTTGAATTTACCTTATTGTAAATCAATTAATTTAAGAACTTTTGCATTGTACATTGGAAATGTATCTTTTAAAAAATATGATTGGGCACTTTTAACCTCTTATTTATAAGCATAAATAGTAATTATAATGTGTTCTATATTTGTTTTATTATTTTAATATGTATTTATAAAAACATTATTAATTCATCTTTATTTAGAAATTAATCTATCTATTTCTCATGGAATTAAGAACTTCAAATGTGTAGATATTTAGGAAAATACAAATATTAATAATAATTATAGTTTAATTACAATCTCTCCATTACTTAGTAAAAAAAAATTTCTAGTGGGGTGGTAGGATCGGGTGGGGTTCTCTCTCACCTTAGAGGAGACATAGAGTTCACTTAGTCATGAAATCAAGGATTGGCCTACAACATCCAAGAATAAGCTTATTCTTTGTTGCAAGGGATCACTTTATCTTGTTCCCAAAATATCTACAAACTTATCATGATGGGGGACTCAAAAAATACAATATCCCATCTCCAACTCAACACGATCCCACAAGATGTCAGATTCAATTCTAACTTCATTGGAATCAAATCGACTCGTCAATCTATTTTCATGTGGAATCCTTCCATGTATTCTGAGCCAAGAATTCTCAAGCCAACCTTCAGGCCATGAAGACATTCAATGGGAAAATGGGTGATATTGTGATGAATGTGTTCAAACTCCCAACTAATTTACCATGCGGATGCATGCACACAACATTAGGTAAAAATAGAATGTGCATGCATGCACACTATAGTGAAGAATTTCTGTAACTGGTCGATCAAGTTTTAATCAGTTTGTCTAATTCTCTATCAGATCCTATATATCTAAAAAAATCATAGAGGTGTCAGGGAAGCAATGTAGTGTAGCGCAGTGTGTGGGAAGAGAGTTAGAGGATGGTTGTAAGCTTGTGTTTGGCTGATGTAATTTTTCTTTCAATAATAAGAATATTGATTACCATTTCCCCATGGTTTTTTCTTAAAATGGTTTTCCCACATAAACATTGTGTGATTTTTTTTCTCAGTTTTTTTCTTGTCATTGCTTGTATATCTTACTAATATCAAAAGGTGCAAAAATTGTCGATCATTTAAATGTTTTCAATTCTCTGATTTGTCAATGATCTAGTATTGAAGTAAAATATGAAGATGAGGACAAGGAAGTTACATTAGTGTGTTAATTGCCCAAGCCTTAGGACCATCTGGTCACATATATATTTTTTATCACAACAACTGTCATTGATTATGATATTGTTTGTGGGAGCTCTATTGTGTGAGGAATTGAGAGGAAGACCAATTAAATAAACTTCAACTGTAGAATAAATGATGGTCATAGGTCGATCTAGATAAGAGGGAAATATCATAGAAGTACATCAATATCTAAGTCAAAAGGAAATTAGGGTAAGAAAAAATGTTGGTTCTGTGGCAAATCTGGTCATCACAAGAAGGATTGTCGGAAATGACAGAAAGCATCCAAAGAGGACTCCATAGAGGAATCAAAGGAAGCTAATTTATCTTAAACAAGTTCAGGTTTAGGCATAGTTGATGAAGTATTATCTACTTGTGATGTTTCACATCAACATCAACATTGGTTATTAGATTTTGGTGCATCCTTCCAAATGTGTCTTTATAGAAATTGATTCTCAACTTACAAATCTATTGATGATGGTGTTGTTTTTATGGGAAATCATTTTTCTTGTAAAATTGTTGTGGTTGTTAGAATACGTATTAAAATGAATGATGGTACTATAAGAACATTAATAGATGTGATTCATGTACCCTAACTTAGAAATAACGTAATATATTTGGGAGTTCTAGATTCTATTCGTTATAGGTGTACAACTTGTAACGACCCTCCTCATTACGACGACAAACCTCTTATAACAAGTGCAATTTTATTTTTTGTGTGTGCGTGTGTACAAGGGTAACACGACATTATACTCTACGCTGCCACATGACGACGAATCATGATGCATACAACTGCGATATCAACATAAAGATCTAAGATGCACATCAACATCTTCCAGTAATGAACAACAATCAACCGACAAAATAATAAGACTGACTACCCATCTGTCCTACCCTGCAATGGTTAGGACCTCCAAGACGCATAAGCAACGCTCAAGCTCAGGTTCCCATCGATTTTAACCATTTAAGGTCTCAGGGATGGCAACTGTTCTGAGGAACATGGAGGTGTCTACATCCCGCCCGACACAAGAAGACCAAGCACAACACAAGTTTACAACCCAATACCACATTAATTAAAAAGAAACAACTACACCCTTAACAAGAAACATAATCAAACGACTTCATAAATGCAGTCTATGTTAATCATCTAGCACGAGCCCACTTAACACGTCTAAATGCAAATATCATTAAGGTACAATCTACACTAGTCTTAAGGCCATTACATTGTGCAACTTTAGATCGAATTGGTCCTCGAGGTACCCTCTAATTCAGCATTTAAAGGACCTTATTGTGCAAGTCTGAACTTGACTAGATTAACATTTAACAATATAATTAATCATTAGTTACAATCATAAAAATAATGAATAGTTATAAATTATCAATTAACGTAATAACTAACATTTAATCTATAATCCTAAATCAAATTAACGCAATATTCTAAAATCATTTAATGCAATCATTAGAATTAACACCAACATTAACCTAAAAATGAGGGCAATAATTAAGAAGATCTTAAGAAGTACTTTTATCTCAAGAATAAACATATGTTACCAGACCAATCACATTCAAATAGCATATAAAAAAATATCTAGATTTAATGGAGCAGAGAAAATGAACTATTTCATTTATAACAAAAACAACCATAAAATATTTATATAACAACCATTCCCTTATTAAAACTTCTCAATAAAACGAGAACCAAAATATATTTAACTCTAGATTACACCCTTACACAATTATTAGGGTAATATGATGTCCATACTCTAAGGCCACTTATACAATAATCACTCATTAAGCTGACGGGGTTGTCTAATTTATGAATTCATCATTAAATCACAGTCGTTAGACATTTACCAACTACCATTAAAATAAACAAGAAGGCGAAGAAACCAGGCGTTAAGATCCAGTATCTGGGTATTAATGTAAGGCAAAGACGTGGCAATAAAAATTAGTAAGGAAACTAAAGAGTATTTAAGGATAATGCTGCCAAGTTAACTGAATATAGGTGGAAGGTTGTTGTTATCCATTAATATGGTGGCGGTAAAGGTGTTGACAGTAGAGTAGGAAAAACTAACTAGTCAATCAAATTTTACACAGGCAACAATGTGTTCCTTACATAGGCACGTCGTAGGCTTTCAAACAGCGGGAAGGTGTTCTGTACACAGCCATTTGAATGCTTTAAATGCAGGGGGATTGAAATCTTTACACAGCAAAAATCGTGGCTCTTTAAACAGGCGAATTGTATGTTTACATAGAAAAATCATGGCCCTTTTTAAGACAACAAAATGTAAGTTTACCCAGCAATTCGCGGCCCTTTTTAAAACAAAAAAATTTAAGTTTACCCAGTAATTAGTGGCGCTTAAACATGCAAAAAAATTAAGCTTTGCACATCAATCAATGCATTTACAAATAGATAAGAATTTACAAGCTTTACCTCTCGAATCCATGCATTTAGAACATGCGAAATTACAAGCTTTACACCTCGAATCCATGCGTTTAGAATAGGTGAAATTACAATCCTTACACATCAAGGAATCGTAGTATTTAGTCGGTGAATTTTTATATCCTTTTTAATTAATAGTGGATTGTCTATCTATCTAATATAGAACGATTCGCCATTACAGTACGAATTCGAAGTTTTTATCAAAATGGCATAGGAGGTACACACACACACACACACACACACACATATATATATATAAATTTTATCTATTTCACATCAACAACCCGGGGCAAAACTGCCAGCAATACAAAGGAGATGGGTTCCAGAAATACTATACCAAATAAAACAGAAACCTTGTTTGAGAATCTTGTGTCGCAAACAACGCTAGTAATATGAACTTGGGAAAGAAAAACATTATTTGGGAATTAATGAAAATAAATGCCTCTTCGCAACAACCAAAAGCCCATTGACGCAATTCTGAGGTTAGTACTGTGTATAAAAAAAAAAATGGGTGAGGAATTAACATGGAACTTGGATCTTGAGATGTTCTGAGCTTTAATAAGAATTCACTTTTCTTTTGTTTGGTGAAGTGTTTGAAGAAAATATCTTCATGGCGATCAACGAGCTGCACCAACGACGAGTGAACCTCATCACAACTCTTTTACAAGGAGTATCTGTTGAGCTTTCAATTCTAGAGTGTAGATCTGTTTTCATATATAGAGTGCAGATCATCTAACAAGTACGATTAGGAGTAGATCTTAACACAGTCGTTGAGTGGCATCAAAAGGTACAACGAAAATCTTCAATGAATTTTAACAACTAGCAATCATTGAACAACTAGGAGTTTCAGCATTCATTACCTAAGGTTTATCATTGCAATCGTTGAAGGTATTTAGGAGTTTTAGCAAGAGTTATATAACTTAAACCATCAACTTACTTTTCCCATCACAAGCAGATTTAAGCATAAGTTCCTAATTCAATCTACTATACAAAATAAATGAGCATACCTTTGCCTTATCGCCCACCTCGATGACGGCCACGCACTCTATGCCACTCTCGCTCGCTGACCATCGAGACCTCACCGGTACCTCCCAGCCAACGCTAGGGGTAATCTGCTTTCCCCTTAGCCCCTCGAGCCGCAAAGGGGCCACAGACTATCCAGATGGTACGTCTAGCTCCCAGCTCGCCTCGCAAGGCCGAGCTACCACTCCTCTCTGAGATGGGAAATCTCAACTCCGACAAGTAAATCAGTCAAGTCACTAATCCGACAGCATAACGTTACGCTAACAACCGATCCCACATTCTTCCTCCTCCTTCCTCTCTTTTATAGATTTTTAGAACTTCCAATCTTTCCCTAAATCTCATTTAATTTAAGTTTTAATAAAAATCTTCTAAAATTTCTTCTTCGTACAAGTGTCATCCATCCCCCACTTTCCTCCAATAATTATTTTCTTTAATTTATTTATTGTCTCATTTCCCTCACCCAGCTAGAGTTACTCCTAAATTTACTCCTAGGTGTCCCTAGATTCCCTTACAGGTTTTAAAAGCTTTCCCTATAAAGAAATTGCTAAGTCAGTTCAAAATTAGAAGTTTCTTTAAATGTCGACTCTTTCCTAAGTTGGTTTCTTGCTTTTTACCATGATTTCCCCTCTTTCCCTCTTTAGATTACCTCCTTTCCCTAATTTCCTATTTTTTACATTTCCTTCGTTCCCTTTTTTACTAGAGATAGAAAAGATAGTTGTGCAAGTTATTCTCTTTTTACTTTTATTATTAATTTAGTACCTTTTGAAATTATCAAAAGTTAAAAAAAATTAATTTCTTATTGACATTTTATATCCACTGGTTTTAATTAAATTCTTACTCTCTTCATTTTACCCCAAAAATTTTATGAAGACCAAAATTATTACTTAAGTGGTTTTGAGATTAAATTTTATTATTTTATTTTTATATGGTATATTTTCTTAAGGGTGGACAAAATTTTACCCCTAGAGAAGTTTTAGACTTAGAACTTAGATTCTGAACTGGGCGACATTTATTTAGGGAAGTTGTTTTAAAATTTCTTAATGTGTTTTCTGTCTTAGGGCCATCTAGGTTCCTCCATCTATCATCATCAATGCGACGTGCCCTTCAGGACGCACTAGGTGCTCCAAGGGTGCCACTCACCTCATATGTTCCTTTACGCGATGTGCCCTTCAAGATGCACTACGTGCTCCAAGGGTGCCACTTGCCTCTTGTGTTTATTTTGTGTGATGTGCCCTTCAGGACACACCACGTGCTCCAAGGGTGCCACTCACCTCTTGACTGATTGGTAGACATCAATAACCCCTGGAGTCAACACTCTGCCAGGTGAACTTTTGGGAGACTAAGGGATTCTAAGTAATAAGGCCCACGCCTTATTGCGCACCCCTTAGAATCGTCGTGAGCGACTGTCGCAGTCTGCCCTCATGGCATCGTGAGTCCTCTCAAACTAGGTAATCATTAACCTACAGTATGAGCCACGATGAGAGTGCTAGTAGGCTGTGGCAGGGCTGCTGACCACACCTCTCCCTCAACCTCTCTGGTAGTTGTGTGTGACCGCTTTACTCCATATGTGAGTCTGGTCGGCATGTTATCATCAGCTTGCATCATCAACAATCATGTCAATACATGTCCACATCATATCATCTAATCAAATGGTATTAATATCACAGTAAATAAATCAAACCCCAAAAGCACACTCCCTGACTCGATCCGGAGTCCAAGGGGTTCCATCGATGCCTCTGCATCCTCAAGGTCAAAACCCTGCACACTCAAAAAAACTGATTCAATAGAACATGTCTATGTCAATGTAGTAAAACAACATGTCTTCCACCCATGATGCATCATAATCAAAGACAAATGTTTTGATATCATAATAATACGGATCACTTGTGAGCAAGTGTCCTCAAAGAATAAGTTCGCTCAGTGTGCCAGAGCGGGAAGTTACACAACACAAGGTGGAGTATTGAAAATTTATAAAGGAATCTTAGTATTCATGAAGGAAAACATGATCAGGAACCTTTAACTACTTGAATGAAGAACTTAAATAAATCAAGCAGTAGTAGAATCTGAAGGTGTAAGTGACTCTATTGATTTATGGCATCAACATTTTGGTCATACGAGTGATAGAAGGATTAAGGTACTCGTTGATTGTAAGTCACCTCAAAGATTAATGCTTCTGAATTAGAATTTATACAAGTATTTTTTTTTTTTTGAAAAAAATGTAGAAAAAAGTTTAAAATAGGGAGACATATAAGAAAAAATATCCTTTATTACAACTATTTAGATGTTTGGAGACAATCCCCTACAATTTATTTTGGAGGATTGTCATATTTTGTGATATTAATAGATGATTACTCTAGAAAGGTATGGATCTATTTACTAAAAACAAAATCTTATGTATTGAATACTTTTAAGAAATGTAGTGCTTTGGTTTAAAAGAGCAATGACAATTCAATCAAGTGTTTAAGAACAGATAATGGAGGTGAGTTCACATCTATGGAATTTTAAAACTATTGGAAGGAAGATGGGATCAAAAGACATAAGACCACTATTTATACTCCTCAGCGAAATGGTGTTAATGAACGCATGAATATGACTCTTCTAGAGAGAGAAGGGAGCATGCTCAATAATGGCAAGTTGCAGTAGGAATTGTGGGAAGAAGCAGTTCTTACATAATTCTATCTAATAAATCAGTCACCATCAACTACAATAAACTTTAATATTCTAGAAGAGGTATGGACAGGTCCTTCATGTGATTATTCAAATATAATAATATTTGGTTGTGACTCTTATGCTCTTATTTCTAAAGATCAATGTTCTAAGTTAGATTCTAGATTAAAGAAATATATCATTCTTGGTTATGGTGATGGAGTTAAGGGGTACATACAGTGCGATCCTACATCCCACAAACTAATCATCAACATAGATGTAGTCTTTGATGAATCCTCGTTCATAAAATCATATATGGTATGTGTTTAAGTGAGACACGAACAAGTACCACAATTTCAACAATTTGAGTTGGAGACTCAACCATCTTCAGAAAAGGAGGACCATGAAGAATTTCTAGAAGAATATGATGAAGATGCAAAAAAAATCCAGGAAACTATGGATATGCCTCAGCCATCTCTAGGGAGATCTACACGGGTTAGGAATCCTCCTACAACATATAATCATTATGTTTCATTTGTGACTTTGGTTTCTAATTATGGATAACTTAGTTGTTATGAGGAAACCATGAAGGGATCTTAAAGTGTTAAACATAAAGAAGTTATGAGAGAAGAAACGACTGTCTTAGAGAGGAATACAACATGGGACTTGGTAGAACTTCCATAAGACATGAAGGTTGTCAGTTGCAAGTGGATATAGAAACTGAGAAAGGATGATGATGATGAAGTTGAAAGGTATAAAGAAATGATGATAGAAAAAGGGTATTCTCAAAATGAAGGTATTGATTTTCATGAAATATTTCCACTAGTTGTGAATCTTGTTTCAATTCTTGTTTTGTTAGAACTAGTTTCTTTACTTTATCTTGCGTTAGAGTATCTCTAGATGTTAAAACATCATTTCTACATAGATATTTGGATGAGGATATATATATGGAACAAACAGAAGGGTTTGTTCAGGATCGCAATAAGAGGTTTGTTTGCAAACTCAAGAAGTCATTATATGGTCTAAGGCGGTCTCCCATGGAATGGTACAAGAAGTTTTATTACTTCATGGTCAGCCAAAATTTTACAAGAAGTGAATATGACCATTGTGTTTACCTTAAAAGGTTATAAAGTTACATATTCAATATTTTGGTGTTATATGTTGAGGATATGCTTGTTGCAAGAATGAGCATGTTTAAAATCAACACGTTAAAGGATGAGTTGGATAGTACATTTGATATGAAGGATCTAGGAGAAGGAAAACAAATCTTTGGCATGTAGATACATAGAGATAGGAAAAATGGTGAGTTGTGGTTACCCAAAAAAAAGTATGTGGAGAAAATACTTATGATATTCGATATGACTTGTTTAAAACTCATACAAATCCCTTTGGCTTCCCATTTGAAGCTTCCTTCAGGTTTATGTCCTAGTAATGATGAAGAAAAGGATTATATGTGATCCAGATGGATCTAGGGGACATCAAAGAAGTTTCAGAAGTGTCCCAGAACGTACAGAAGTGTCCTAGGATGCTTAGAATGGCCTCAACATGCAGAGAAAGGGAAAAACTCAAAGTTCCAAAAACTTCATTAAAACGACATGATTACGAATGACAAAACTCAAAGTTCCCAAATCTGTCCAATGACGCAAACGACTCGTCAAATGGAGTTACGAATCAAAGGTTATAAGCGGTCAAAGTTCTCGTCAACCCAGCCGAGTCAGCAGGGATGAGTCAGCATCCGTACTGTTGATGCCATCATCGGTATAGATGATGTCAGCATCCATACAACATACATGGAAAGTACAGAGAGTGACACTTGTCATGGTGACATCATCATGCCACGTGGCAGCACCAGAGGCTACCATGCGTCATTCGAATTTGAGCTCTTTAGGGCACCACGTGGATGAGTGAAAATGTGCCACGTGGCACCCCAAGGTGACGCCATGTATCACCACCCATAAGGTGCCACATGTATAGGATGACATGATGATGACATCATCATGCACAGGTTGGAAAATCAGAGGCTGCCATGTGGACCAATAGGGAGGTTCCACGTGGCACCCCCGAAATGCATAATATCAACCCGTGAATGAAAAATAAAAAATATATATATATTAGGCAGCCGCCAAATCTGGGGTGGTTCTGCCATTAATGGCATATTCCACCAAATATAGCAGCAACTAATTATGCGCCAGAAATAGTTAGTGGTTCAACTATTTTTTGGGGTATATGCCAAATCCCCCACCAAAAATAACATTACGTCGTTTAAACCACCGCCAAAGCCACCGCCAGAATTAGTGGAGCGCGCCAACCATCTGTTAAAATTAGGAGTCCATGGGATTCGACCCTGTAACCTACTCAACAACCAACGTCTAAATTTAGCTCCACCAACCAACAAGCCAACGAACTCCGTTATTGCATAACCGCTCGAAATTTGTATAAAACGGGGTTTCGGGCCAAGTTCGGGACATCGTGTGCATTTGGATCCACACCAGTGCATGGAGCACGAGAGTGGAGCATGCTTGTATGACCCGTATGACCTAGTACATAATGTATGGCCTGGTACAAAATTTGTATGGACTGTACGAATTTTTGGACACAAATCAAGGCAAGGTTGCCTCTTGGGTCTAGACAGTGCCCGAATCGGATCGAGACATCGAGATAGTCATTTTTAGGTAAAATGACACCATGAATGTAGTGGTGATGTTAGTTTTCTAATCTGAGAAAACTTCAGCAGATTAATTCCAAAATGAGTCATTTATTGTAGATGTAGTGGCACGGTAACCGAGGCAAAGCTGTCTCTTGGGCCTGAAAGTGTTCGACTCAGATGGAGATGATTTAATAGTAATTTTTGGGTAATTAAACGATGTGAATTCAATGACGATGTTTGTTTTTGAAAAAAAAGCTTCATATCAACAAGCTAAGTGTTGGAGAAGCCAATGTAAGCATGATTTTCATTATGTTGTTTTGTCATTAAATGTTGCAGCATAGCATGTGTGTTATAGGTCTGAAGCAGTAGAGAGAGGCTGCAGCAAGATCAACAAGATCAATTTATTCCTTCTATCTATTTGTTTCTTATCTTCCTTTCACATCAAATCAATCAGTTATATGTGACAGAGAAATTGTGGCACTTGCACGACAAGTGGCCAACGAAGGAGTTCTGATTCTCGTGGGTTCTGAGATCTTTTGTATGGGCTGCATATTTATTTTTTGGATCTGAGAAAAATATCTAAGGGTTTTGATGGCTCCATGTTGATGGGGTTCATATTTTATTCTTCATATTTTTATGTATTGAGTATGTGGGAATGATGTCCATGTCAGCATCATGGATGCCTCATGAGTATGAGAACTTGTGAAGCCTGATACATTCCTAATCTCACTTTGATCTATTGTTGCCATCACCAAAGAGGGACTTTGGCCTTACAACTTGTAAAGGACAGACATCATTACATCGAGAAGAATAAAGCGGTCAAGCTTTGGAGCATGGCCCGGAGAGGTAGCCCACTGCAACGATGAAATTCATTATCAAGTGAAGTGTCTTATCCATTATGTGTATTATGTTCTTATGTTGTTTTTCTATGAATTTCCACACATAGGATATTAAAAGAGAACATGACATATTTCACAT
>JZKD02S1592871.1:94020-106530 GCA_000966675.3 Picea glauca
TACAACCACGGATTTGAATTAATTTCTTAGTCTCTTTATTTTACCCTACACACTTTATGAAGACTCAAATCATAGCTTAAGTGGGTTTTTTTTTTTGTTTAATTTTATTATTATTTTTCTTTATTCTTAGGGCCCCCCCTTTTTTTTGTTAGACTAAAATTTTTACCCTAGAAAAGTTTTTGACTTAGGACTCATTTTCTGAATTGGCGACACTTGGTTAGGGGAGTTGTTTAAGGATTTCTTAAGGTGTTAATGTCTTAGGGCCGTCTAGGTTTATTTCTTCCTCATCATCAGTGCGACCTGCCCTTCAGGATGCACTACATGCTCCAAGGCTGCCACTCACCTCGTTGGTTTCTTTTGCACATCGTGCCCTTCAGGTTGCACCATGTGCTCCAAGGGTGCCACTTGCTTCTTGTGTTTCTTTTTTGCAACGTTCCCTTTAGAATGCACCATGTGCTCCAAGCGTGCCGCTCACCGACTTGACTGATTGGTAGACATCTATAACCACTAGAGTCAAGACTCCGCCAGGTGAACTTGTGGGAGACTAAGGGATCTAAGGAATAAATCCCCCACCTTATTGCGTGCCCCTTATAATCATCGTGAGTGACTATCGCAGTCTTCCCTCATGGCATCGTGGATTATCTTGAACTAGGTAATCGTTAACCCACAGTTCGAGCCACGGCGAGAGTGCTAGTAGGTTGTGGCAGGGTTGTTGTCCAAACCTCTCCGTCAACCTCTCTGGAAATCATGTGTGGCCCCTTTACTCCATATGTGAGTCTAGTCGGCAAGCTATCGTCAACCTGCATCATCAACAATCGTTTCAGAACATGTCAACATCATATCATCAAATCAATGAAATATCACATCAAATAAATCAACCCAAATAGCACACTCCCTTACTCAATCCGGAGTCCAAGGGGTTCCACTGATGCCTCTGCATCATCAAGGTCCAAAACCCTGCACACTCAATAAAACTGAGTCAATAGCACCTGTCTACATCAAATAGTAAAACCTCATGTCGTCTATAATAACGCATCATAATCAAGTATAAATGTTTTAACATCAGAAAAGTCTAGATCACTTGTGAGCAAGTTTCCTCAAATAATAAGTTTTCTTAGTGCGCGAGAGCGGCATGTTACATACACCCCCTCTTGGCCTAAACTTCGTTCCGAAGTTTCTCAGTATAAATGACGAAATAAAAGTATCACAGTATCATAAGTCTATATATCAAACAAAAATGGAAACTGCTGACGCATATCATATGCGTCCTCCCAGGTCATCGAGTGCAGACTATAACTATCCCACTGGACCTTGACCTGATCTACCGTTCGACGTCGTAACTGTCGAATGCGATGATCTAATATGCAGACCGGCTCAGCCCTGAGAGCTCCCTCGTCCGATACCTGCAAGGAACTCATGTCAATCACGTATGTAGGATCACTAATATAATGTCTCAGAACAGATACATGAAAAACATAGTGCATACACCTCAAAAAATTAGGCAAGGCTAGTCGATAGGCCACGGGCCCCTTTCTCTCCACAATCTCGAAAGGTCCCACGAACCTAGGAGAGAGTTTATCTCCCTTTCCAAACTTGATCGAACTCTTATGCGGTTTAACCCGCAAGAAGACTCGATCGTCGACCTCGTAACTACGGTCGACTCGGTGCGCATCGACATAACTCTTCTATCGATCCTGCACTTCTTTTATCCTTTATCTTATGGTTTGCATTTTCTCTTCCATTTCTTGGATTGCTTCAGGTCCCATCAGGACCCTATCCTCAAGCCGATCCCAACTCAAGGGTGTCCGACACATTCTCCCATAAAGAAACTCAAAAGGTGCCATCTTAATGGTGCTCTGGTAACTATTGTTGTAAGAGAACTCTACTAGAGGCAAGAATTCCTCTCAATGCTTCTGTTGGTCCATCACGTACATGTGCAACATGTCTTCCAAGGTTTGGTTCATTCGTTCGGTCTGTCTGTCAGTCTCCGGGTGATACGCAGTACTAAAATTAAGTTGGGTTCCCAAGGCTTCTTGGAAACTCATCCAAAATCGTCCAGTAAACATCGATCCTTGATCGGATACAATCTTCTTAGGTATGCCATGCAGCCTCACAATCTCACTGATGAAAACTCTTTCTATGTCACGCGCCTGATACATCATACGCACAATAATAAAGTGATCACTCTCTGTCAGAGTGTAAACTACTACAAAAATCGAGTCATGTCTCCTTGCCGTCAGTGGAAATCCAACAATAAAATCCATCGAAATAACTTCCCATTTCGATTACAGAAAGGCATGTGGTTGAAGTAATCCTGTCGGGTGTCTATGTTCAAACTTTACTTGCTGACACTCTAGACATATGGCCACATAGTTGCCTATGTCAGCCTTCATTCCCTTCCAGAAAAATAATGGTTTAAGGTCTGCCCTCATCTTCGTAACCCCTGGGTGAGCCATGTAAACTGCTCTATCAGCCTCGCTCAGGATCAACATCCTCAACCCGTTGTTTGGCGGTACATAAATCCGACCTCTAAACCTCAATAACCCATCGCTGTCAAAAGAAAATCCCTCATATCGTGGTACCATCATTGTGTTTTGTCTGATAAAATCCTCGACTTCTTTGTACCAATCATCGTCACGCTGTAAAGTGAGAATCTTCTCAAGTAGATTCGTTTGAAGAGGCAACAATGAAAAGGTGCGTGGCCTCAGACTGAAAGCATCCACCACTCAGTTCACTGTTCCCTTTATGTAAGTAATATCGAAGTCGTACTCGCTAAGAAATTCCGACCAATGTCGTTGTCACGCGTTCAAGTCGCTTTGCGTGAAAATGTGTTGTAACCCACAATGATCAGTCTTTAATTCAAATTTTCGTCCAACAAGGTAGTGTCTCCAAACCTTCAAGGCATAAACAATGGCTAATAACTCCAAATCATGCGCCGCGTAGTTCTCCTCATGTCTTCTCAGCTTCCTCAAAATGTAAGCAATCACTCGTCCGTCTTGCATCAAGACTCCGCCTAAACCTTCCTTGGATGCATCATTGCATACCGAGAAGTCTACGTCCATGTTTGGGACCTTTAGTATCAGCGTTGTGGTCAACAACTCTTTAAGCCCCTGAAATGCTTCGGCGCATTTCTTGGTCCAAAAAAACTTCTTGTTTTTCTTCTGCAATTCCTTGATCGGATTTTCCATCTTTGAAAATGCCTCGACAAACCATCGATAGTATCCGGCTAAACCCATAAAACTACGCACTTCTGTGAAATTCGTTGGCGCAAGCCATTCCATAATAGCCTCAACCTTTGCTGGATCCACGACGATACCTTCGCCGGAGATGACATGCCCTAAGTAGTGAATCCTCTATTGGTAAAAAGAGCATTTGGATAGCTTCCCATACAATTTGTGCTCTCGCAGACACTGTAGTACCAAGAGAAAGTGCTCGTAATGCTCCTCTTTCATCCGAGAATGAATCAAGATATCGTCAATGAATACTTGGACGAACTTGTACAAGTACTCGTGGAACACCCCGTTCATCAAACTCATGAATACCCCGGGGGTGTTTGTCAATCCAAACGGTAAAACATTAAACTCGTAATGTCCAAATCTCGTCTTAAAGGTGGTCTTAGGGATGTCATCCTCCTTGATCTATAACTGGTGATACCTGGATCACAAATCGATCTTGGAGAACACCGTCGCACCCTTCATTTGATCGAACATATCATCAATTCTTGGTAACGGATATTGATTCTTGATCGTAGCCTTGTTCAGTTGACGGTAGTCAATGCAAAGCCTCCATGATCCGTCCTTCTTTCGTATGAAAATAACCAGTGCAGCCCATGGTGACACACTAGGACATATCAGTCCTAGGTCCAACAACACCTTCAGTTTCATTTTCAACTCTTGCAACTCTAGGGTCGACATCCGATAAGGTGTTCTTGCTATCGGTTCGGTCCTCGATTTCAGGTCTATGGTAAACTCCAGTTCCCTTTTCGGCAGCATCCCAGGCAACTCCTCTGGAAATATGTCCGCAAACTCCTTCACCACCAGAAGGTGTTCTAGACCTTCCGCTACTCCCTTCTCATTTAGCGCAAGGATCGCATAAAGTTTGCACCCCTTGCGCATACTCTTCCATAACTATAAGGAAGAGACAAACTGCAGGGAAACTCCCTGGTTTCGTCCTACAATCACATGTCTCTGTCCTTCATCATAAACCAAGCTCAACCATTTCGTCCTACAGTTGAGTATCGCCTCATGCGATTCCAACCAATCCATACCGATCACGATGTCATAAGATCTTAAGATCGTGATGTACAAGTTGACCCTCGTGACAAACTCTCCCAGGTTAAGGCCACAGCCCGTAACTTTTCCTCCAACCTTTAATTTGGCTCTTGAAACCATCTCCATGAAGCTAAACTCATCCTGTTCGACTGCCTTTACCTTAATCCTTTTTAGCGTTGCACCAGAAATGAAACTCTCAGTAGCACCTGGGTCTATCAAAATACTAAGGGTCTGGTCAGCGATAGTACCTTTCATCTCGAGCACAGTCAACCGATGCTCTTCCTGGTAGTTATTCACCGCTGCATGAATCCGATGGGACTTGCCCATATGTCCCACTGTAGTGGGTCCGGCTGATCTGGACACCCTAGTCCTCTCCACAGGATAGTCGTGCTGGTAGTGTAGCTCTCCACACATCCAACACCCCTTCTTCATCCCAGTAGTCCTGGTACCCAAAGTAGAAGATGACTGCCCATCGGCCTGAAACCCTGGTCTGTTTTGCTGAACAGGCCTAAACTGTTGTTGCTGCGGGCGACGTTGTTGGTGGTGCTGTGGTCGTCGATAAGGTGTCCGCTGTTGAGGCAGCGGTCATCGGGGTGTAGCAAAAGTGGATCCCCTCTAGAAGCCATGATATCCCGACATATGTCTCGCTAGTGTCTGATGTTGCAGCGTACCAGATGAACCCTGCCCTGCTGGTCTCACTGGAGTCCTGGTCTGACCCCCACTGATAAGCTCCTCCTCTGCTATGAGGGCCTTTTGGAGAGCGTCATGCAAAGTTTGAGGCATCAAGATCCTAACCTTTGCATGCAGGCTGCCATTAAGGCCAAAAATGAATCGGTTGACCTTGAGCTTCTCAGTGTTGAGGTGCGGAGCATACCGGAGCAGGTCCATAAAATGTGCCTCGTACTCGGGCACCGTACGACCTCCCTGTCGTAACACGTTGAACTCATTGAGCTGACGCTCAATGAATTCCTCTGAAAGGTACCTCTCTTAGAACCGTTCCTCGAACAGTTCCCATGACACATCTTCAACGGCCATGTTCAGCTGTGGCAGGAGCATCTTCCACCATAGAAGAGCGCTCCCCTTCAGTGGAAATACCGCCATGCGGACCATCATGTTGGAGGTATAATTGTGAAGTGCGAAGCACATCACCATATTCTCCAACCATGCCTCGGCGTCAACGCCATCCGGGGTACCAAAGAACTTGGAAAATTTAACCTTCTCAAGTTCACGGTGAATGCTACCGATAATGGCCGGTGCGCGCGACGGAACCTCAGCGGGTTCCGGCGCCCTAGCCTCGTCTCTGTCCAATCGACTGATTAGAGCCTCAAACATACGCTGAAAGGATCTCATCATCCCAACAACATCGCCAACCGCTATCGTCTCCTGTCCGAGAACCTGCTTGCCTCCATGGGGGTTAGACCCCTCAGGCGTGGATGCTACTTGAGGCATCATGCCTGCTCCCCTAGCACCCCGTCGTCTGCCTCCGCAGCGTCCTCTAACCATGATTACCTGCACACACACAATCACCTCGATCAAAAATAGTATAATCAATCTAATCATGACAATGAAAGTCGTAGCGAATCCCAAGCCACGGGTAGAACCTGCTCTGATACCATATGTAACATACTCCTCATTACGACAACAACTCTTTAACAGGTGCAATTTTTTTTTTTTTGTTTAAGGTGTGTGCACGCGTGTAAAAAGGAACATACACACTTAACTCTACGTTTCGACCCGACAACCAACAAGACACAACCCGATGAACACAACCAAAAGGCTTAAGGTGCACAACAGGTAACTACAAGCATTAACAACCATAGACATAGGGCGCACAACAAGTAACTGCAAACGTTTAACGACATACTGGATTATGCATGGTACGAACACAAAAGGAATAATCCATAGTAGTAGATTTTACTATTTTTGCATAGGAAAGCAGGGCGTTTAATCTTAGTTCTCTACTCCGGAGAGAGAGAAGGTCAGATAGGCTCCTGGCCGTTTTCTCAGGCAGAAACTATTAATCTCCATAAGGTGTGTTGCAAGAGTGGAAACCCTACCTTTAAAGGGCCCGAGACTCTTGATACGACACTGGATTCTTTACATAGAAAAATAATCACACACACAGACTTATGTACTAAGGCTACACGGAGGTATCTACATCCCGCCCGACACAAGTAGACCACGCAATGAAAGACAACCAAATACTACAAAATCAAGGACAACCACGACCTCTACAGGAGATGCAAGTCAGAAGGACTTCGACATCAATTACAGACCATTTACTCCATTTGACTTCTATTAAGAGACGAATTACCAACCCTGCCTTAAATAAAGTGCATGAATTAAATACCATCCCCATTTACTGAATCATAATAATTGATTTCCCTTAGATTTAAGGACCCTTCATTTACATGTTATCAATCATAATGAAAAATTCCAAACATCGTCGTAACATACCCGTATCATCGCGTTACAACACAAAATCTTTGTAATTAAAATAATGATGACTTACCTTGTTTGTTGTTAAATCAAAGGAGCTACCAAAGACCTGACCATAATAACCATGTATTTACTTTTATATTAGAAAATCATAGTAGTTTTAAACTAGTAAGGCTTTCATTACAAATACATTGCAATATAATAAACGATGATTAACACAAAAATCACATGGGAAACATATTGTAAAATGGATTTTAGAAGAATTTCAAGGCATTATAATTGAAGCTAAATAACCTAGCAACACAATTTCCTTATTGCCTTACTTCTAGTGGGTTGCCAACACTAAAGTACTATAACATAATGCCCTTCATTTATATTACAAAATAAGGCATCACGTAATCATATCATTTCATTGATATTCATCTGCGTTAACCTTTACATTTTATTTGGTGTCACAACCATTCCATCTACCATTTACCATAACAATTTATATAAAACAGAACCTTGCCATACTAACTGATCATTAAGTTTCTATCACCGTAACCATGCAATTAAGATATCATTGATTTCGCAATCCCTGAAGCCTAACACTTAACGTTACAATCGCGTATGTGGCTATAACATTCCCCTAAAATAATCAACAATTCACCTGGCATTGAATTAAATTGCAACAAAAAAATCGACACAGGCATTCCTGTATCTATTACTATCCTTACATTGCTATTATTTTAAAGTAAAATGCTATGGAATAACCTTAAAACCACATTACGGTTGCATCCACCTACTTAAATAGAACGATAGACATACTACAGTATATAAATCAATAAATATTCAATCTGGACAGTTTCCTATGGGTTACTAAAATGAGGTGTCCAATAAGGCGCATTCATGTATTGACTCTAAATGCTAACACTGGAAACTAGCGGCAGTATGGGAGGCACACTAGACGGAAGGGGTAGGAAAGTGCGCAGGCCAGAACCACGCCTCTCAGAGGCAATCATCAATGGCGCTGTCAGAGGTTAAGGGTTCGCCAAAAACGGAGTGACCGTTGGTGACCAGTAACGGCTCATGCGTTGGTCAGTGCCAGTCATAAAGGCATGATCAAATCCAGAGCGGAAAGGGAATGTCTGCGCACTAGTGTTTGAATACGCAAAAGGACAGAAGCGATCACACAGGCATTCGCCTGGTTCAACGCAGAGATAAAATTGCCCTACTGGTGTCTAAGATTTCGCTGAGTGTATAGTTTAGAGACAATCCCCAAGAACAAATTGCAAAATCCGTGTATACTATCCCCAGAATGATTACAAATTGTTGTATAACTAATTAAAAGATAATAAAATATTAAGATATCGTTGTGTATGCATACGCTTCGCTACAATGCCTTAATACCACTAGATAAAACTGTAATGGGGCATTCCAAGAATGAACACGAATTTGTTGTGTATGTAAATAAAAAAAAATGAGTTAAATATTATGGATTCGTTGGGTATTAACACATTTTGTTGTAACACCTTAACATTGCCAGAACAACTCTTCATCTCTTCAAGTTAAAGCGAAAAGAAAAGCCATGAAAAAAAAATCTGCTGAGGGAATTCACTGCTTACACAGAATCAATCCATAACTAGCAGATCAATGGGTACGAATGGAAAGGGGTACCAGTACAGATTGATTTACAGAGGCATTGAAGTTCAGACACAATCGATCAAGGTAGAATCACAGAGTTTTAGGTGCTAACACAACTAGAAGCATAACATGCAGAGTTGAAATTGGGGAGGGGTGTGATAACAATGGAAAAAATACTCAGCTCTAGGCAGTGCAAGGGCCACTATCAGGAACAACCAATGGGTTAGGCGGTGGACCAGAACGTCCTTCTCTCTTTCAAAATGCATAACCCATAAGCGGCAATATAGTGCGTTCAAGAAGCAATACCCAAAAATGTTCAGCGAAATATAAAAATGAGTAACGACATAACCCTAGGTATTAACAAGCCGAATTCATTTACAGTCAGTATTTAGATCAAGCTTAGGGCCTAAAGCATTCTACTCTACCAGAAATAAAAATCATACCATTTCCCTTCACCCGCTTTGGAAGATGTCTCGTGCTCTGTGCCGCTTCCCACTCTCTGTGCCGCTCCTGCTCGCCGACCGTAGAGACCTCACCGATACCTCCCAGCCAATCGCTAGGGGTATTTTGCTTCGCCCTTAGCGCCCCGAGCCGCAAAGGGGCCACACAAATCCAGAAGGTATGCCTAGCTTCCCAACTCGCCTCGCAAGGCTGATCTACCACTCCAATACAAGCTGAGAAAATCCCAACTCCTCACAAGCAATCAGTCAAGTCCAAAATCGGCAGTGTAACGTTATGCTAACAACTGATCCCCTTCTTCCTCATCTTCCCTTTCTTTTATAGAGTTTTTGAGACCCACCATTTCCCTAAATCACATTTAATTTAAGTTTTAATGAAAACCCTCTAAAAATTCTTTGTCGTACAAGTGTCACTCATCCCCCACGTTTCTCCAAAATTATTTTCTTTAAATTTATTAAAAGGCTCATTTCCCTATTTTTATTACTCCCTTTCTTTCCTTTTTTTTATTTTTATTTATTTTTATTTTTAAACCAGAAAGGTAAATGCGCTAATTAATCTTTTCATTTTATTTTTAAATTCATAACTTTTTATACTTCCACAAGTTAACTAATTAAATCCTTCTTTTCAAATTTACAACCAYGGATTTGAATTAATTTCTTAGTCTCTTTATTTTACCCTACACACTTTATGAASAMTCAAATCATAGCTTAAGTGGGTTTTTTYYTTGTTTAATTTTATTATTATTATTTTTTTATTCTTAGGGCCCCTYTTTTTTAAGGTTAGACTAAAAWTTTTACCCTAGAAWWKTTTTTGACTTAGGACTCATATTCTGAACTGGCGACACTTGGTTAGGGGAGTTGTTTAAGGATTTCTTAAGGTGTTAATGTCTTAGGGCCGTCTAGGTTTATTTCTTCCTCATCATCAGTGCGACGTGCCCTTCAGGATGCACTACGTTCTCCAAGGGTGCCACTCGCCTTGTTCGTTTATTTTGCACAATGTGCCCTTCAGGATGCACCACGTGCTCCAAGGGTGCACTCACTTCTTGTGTTTCTTTTGCGCAACGTGCCCTTCAGGATGCACCACGTTCTCCAAGGGGGCCACTCGCTGACTTGATTGATTGGTAGACATCTATAACCCCTCGAGTCAACACTCTGCCAGGTGAACTTGTGGGAGACTAAGGGATCTAAGGAATAAGGCCCCCTCCTTATTGCGCGCCCCTTAGAATCATCGTGAGCGACTGTCACAGTCTACCCTCACGACATCGTCGATCCTCTCGAACTAGGTAATCATTAACCTACAGTTCGAGCCACGGCGGGAGTGCTAGTAGGCTGTGGTAGGGCTGTTGTCCACACCTCTCGGTCAACCTCTCTGGAAATCGTGTGTGGCCCCTTTACTCCATATGTGAGTCTATTCGACAAGCTATCATCAGCCTGCATCATCAACAGTCATGTCAGAACATGTCAACATCATATCATCAAATCAATGAAATATCACAACAAATAAATCAACCCAAATAGCACACTCCCTAACTCAATCCAGACTCCAAGGGGTTCCACCAATGCCTCTGCATCATCAAGGTCCAAAACCCTGCACACTCAATAAAACTAAGTCAATAGCACCTGTCTACATCAAATAGTAAAACCTCATGTCCTCTATCATAACGCATCATAATCAAGTATAAATGTTTTAACATCATAAAAGTCCACATCACTTGCGAGCAAGTGTCCTCAAATAATAAGTTTTCTCAGTGTGCCAGAGCGGGATGTTACATACACCCCCTCTTGGTCTAAACTTCATCCCGAAGTTTCTTAGTATAAATGTCGAAATAAAAGTATCACAGTATCATAAGTCTATCTATCAAACAAAAATGGAAACTTTTGACGCATATCATATGCGTCCTCCCAGGTCGCCGAGTGCGGACTATAACTATCCCACTGGACCTTGACCTGATCTATCGTTCGATGTAGTAACTGTCGAACACGATGATCTAAGATGCGGACCGGCTCAGCCATGAGCGCTCCCTCGTCTGATACCTACAAGGAACTCATGTCAATCACGTGTGTAGGATCACTAATATAATGTCTCAGAACAGATACATGAAAAACATTGTGCATACGCCTCAAAGAATCAGGCAAGGCTAGTTGATAGGCCATGGGCCCCTTTCTCTCCACAATCTCGAAAGGTCCCATGAACCTAGGAGAGAGTTTAGCTCCCTTTCCAAACTTGATCGAACTCTTATAAAAACCCTGCACACTCAATAAAACTGAGTCAATAACACCTGTCTACATCAAATAGTAAAGCCTCATGTTGTCTATCATAATGCATCATAATCAAGTATAAATGTTTTAACATCAGAAAAGTCCAGATCACTTGCGAGCAAGTGTCCTCAAATAATAAGTTTTCTTAGTGGGCCAGAGCGGGATGTTACACCAACGAACTTTATTTTGGAGTCTAGCTTGCCAATAACCTGGTTTTCTAACTAGACTCCTGCTAAACTGTGCCAGACAAGCTGGTTTTCATAGTATAGCTTATTTTTCTCTTTACTTTTTTTGTTCTTATTTTTTAATTCCTATTCTACCCTACTCTATTGGAAGTAAAAATGTTCCTTCAAGTGTATGCATACTTCCAGTGTAACCACCTCCGAATCAAGACTTCTAAATCATGATTGTCCATACAGTGTTTATGAACAAAAGTCAAGCTATAAAGAACCAACTCCTCATATGATCTTGATTTCAAAAGTTGTTGAAAAGTAAAAAGTTGGAATGGAAAAACTGTATCAGTCCATACTTGAATAAATCCTTGATTGGATAGGCTTGTCAAGCCAAGATGATATTCTTCTTCTGGTCTCAAGCAAGCAAGAAATTTTGCAATTTCAGGTTCTAAGTGTTCTTCCTCTCCTTCCCATAATTCTTGAGCTCCTTCATCAAATGAGGAAGCATAGTTGAATAGGTCTAGGTCTTCATGGTGAGGATATTCATTGATTTGCTGCTCACTTTGAAACATGGATTCACTTTCAGATATGGATCTGATGTTGTAACAAGGATTAAGAAAACTCCTTGTAGTGATAATCCCTTCTCTGCTCAACAAGTTTTTGAACATATCTGAACTTGTTCTAGTTCAATTGTCCTGCTCCATAGGTGGGTTAGTATCCAGGGTCTTACAGTACCCAAATGATCTTGAAAATTTAAATTTTTAAAACTAATATAAATCCTTTTTGAAGAAATGCAAATAACTCCAAAGTAAAGAAACTAATTAAGATTAAGTGTTGTTGGTGCAACTTTCCTAGTATTCAAACAGTACTACCTATGCAAGCTAATCAGAAATGAAAGAAATATAATACTATGAAATCATTAAACTAACACATTTGAAACAAATTCTCGTAAAATTTAATCTCCAGTCCTTTTTAGTGCCTCCCCAGCAACGACGCCAAAATGTTGGGCTAATTATATCTCTATAATAGCTTACATAAAATGTCAACCCAGGGAGGTAAACTTAGAGACATAAACACCGTATGTGTTGGACTAGAACCTAATTGTCTACTCTTCTCTAAGCCTAAGTTATCTCTAATCTATTTCATTTATTCTAATTTAAACAAAAGCATTATAACTAAAGCATTCCCATTTAAATTCTACAGCATTCAATTCTAAACAGAAATGAAATATCTTTAACAACTACCTTTGAATTAATCTAGAAGTAAGATGTCTATTTCAAAATGAAA